>PVHX01003425.1:0-143809 GCA_004024805.1 Geosciurus inauris | reverse complement strand
GGTCATCACAGTAAGTGACAGGGACGCGGGGACGCAGTGGGCGGGCTCCTGCCTGCCTGCTATCAGCCCTGGATCCAGGTCGGCGAGCCCAGAACAGCAGGGCCTCGAGTTCCTCCCCAGCGCAGGATGGACCCCAGCCCAATCCTATCAGCCTGTCCGAGGCTGAGAAACCCCAGCAACACAATACGCGAGAAGCGGTGCTCGCGACGTCACATGCGTTTTCTAAATCTTCACAGTAACCCTGGGAGAAACACCCTCTTACTCATTCCATTTTACAAACCAGAAGACGACCGAGGCTCAGAGAGGTTAGATATCCTGCTCTTGGCCACACGGCAGCTGTGTTGCGCAGCCTGGATGTTAACACGGCTCTGGCAGGGACACCTGACCCTTGCACATCATGTGGACAGCCTGCCATGGAGAGTCACTCCTGCCCGGGTTGCTCAGACCCGTGCCTTGTCCTGGAGTGGACGTCCTGTCTGGGCCACCTCAAGCCATCATGGTTTACACGCTGGCTCTGCACTTTGGAAGGGAAAGGGAAAGTGAGGCTTGAAGGGACCCCAGGGGTCATGGGGAACCCTTACACCCCACGGATCCCCGCCTCTAACACGTGCCATGGACGAGAGACACATCCTCTCAAATTGAACCCCATGTTCCAACCCCACTAAGCACCAAGGCCATATCCAGGATGCACCCTGCTGGGCAGCTCCGGGGGGCTAGTGTCTTCAAGGGTCCAGCCGAGGAACTCGGGTCTGCGGCAGGTATTGCTCACCCCGACATCTGGGGCTCTCCCCAGCAGGACTGCACACCTGGAGCTGGGGTTCATGGCCAGGCTGTCCTGTGTGCTGTGGGATATGCACAGCACCCCAGATGCAGCAGCACCTTGGCAATGTCCCTCTGGGAACTGCTCCTGGTTAAGAAGTGCTCATCCAGAGACAGCACCCAATGGGGATCTGGGCACAGAAGGGCACACACTTAGACCACCCAGGAGAGCAGCTGCCAGCTGCCAGCCACTGCCATCTGAGCCCTCAAAACATGGCTGGCATACCTGAGGGGCTCCCAGTTCATGCAATTTAAATGAACTCCAATGCCACATGGGCCTTACCTAGGACATGTGGTTGGACAGGGGTAGCAACACCTCCTTACTCCTGAGGATGACATGCTGGGCTCCTGGATACCTGGTCTCCACTTTGAGATTCTATTAAAAATCTTATTTTCTTCTCAATGGACATCAATTAGATATGAAGTCGTTTTGATCATCCTGACTTCTTAAAAACAAAATTCTTCCTCTGAATCTTTTCACTCATTTTTTGTAATAATTACTTTTTATAAACACTTAGGAGGACATAGTAGGTTCACATCACTGAGCAACTCGGGAGAAGACGTGCGCCCAAGGGTCAGGAGCAAGCGTGTACTCCACGGAGCTGGCTGCCAGCAGGGTTCTCAGGGCAGGAAACATGTCCTTGCTACTATGGTCGGGACATGCTCTGTGTGAGGGGCATCTCCTGGCACACTGGCCGTCCTACAGGAAGGACCGAGTCCCACCAGCTCAGTAACTCCTGCTGTGCGCACACAAGAGGGACACCGTCCACGCTGCTCAAGCATCAGCGCCTACTGCCCACCACCCGGGAAAACCCAAATGCATGCCCTCCAGCGGAGCCCACGGTGTGGCGGATTTGTCAGCTGAGGGGGAAAGGCTGGCACTGAACGACTGTGAACCCAGGTCAGCCCCCAGCAACACGTCCTGGCTGTCAGGACGCTTCTGCAGCCAACAGGGAATACAGAACCCCAGGTCCCGGGGCCGGGCAGGCAGTGAAGCACCCGCAGCTGTGCCCTGGGCAGGAAGCTGGGCGAGGTACAGAGCAATTCCTGGGTCTCTCCAGGGAGCTCGGGATGGGGTTCATTCCCCAGATGCAGAAAGTCAACAAGGAGTGAGACACACCTACTCCCTTGACCCCAAGAAGGGAGCAGCTGTGGGCACCAAAGATGCACCCACACTCTGGCCATGAGACCTTTACTACTTACAGACCCACCTCCTGCACCAGGCCCAACCTCAACTTCAGGCTGACCTTAGCAGTCGAGTGGGAAGGAACACCCACAGGCACCCTGTGCTGGGTGGCTGCTCATCAGCCATCTGACTCCCTCCCGAACCCCTGCTCCCCACGCTGAGAACCCACTGCCTTCTCCCTTCCTAGTTTTCTCCATAATCAGAGAATCGCCTATCTTAGCTTTGACCAAAGACATAACAGAGAAATGCCTGGGAAGCTTTTCTTGATAAAGAAACAAGAAGAGACCCTATTTTTTTTTTTCTCTCTCTCTCTCTCTCTCCCCCCTGCTCCCTTCCCCACCATGTTCCTTTAAAGGCCACAGTGAAAGAAGGTGATATCTGGTGCTTTTGCAGCCATTTTGTGGTCACGAGGGAAAAGTTAAAGCCTCCCAGTGACATGCCAACCCAGCAACTGGATACTTATTGAAGTGCTGAACCAACCTTAGGATTGCCTGCCCTCAGACCCGTGGTCAGGTAAATAATAAACACCCTTAGATTTCAGCTACTGTTACACGATTTCTTACTAGTGAAGGATCTGTGAACACAAGCTGATAGGTCCTAAATCCCAGGAATAACAAGAGAAAAATCACTTCCTTGAGAGAAACACAGTGATAAAAATGTAATTAGCCAGTTCTCCTAGCATCTCAGATGGCTTTGGGGCAAGTTGTCACCGAGGAAAACACCAGAGAAGCACATCAGGGCTTGTCCCGCAGGGCAGTGTTCACACCTCTACCCTTCAGTGGAATCCCTACCTTCAGGGACCACTACTGTCTCTATTATTTGATCAGAGGAAACAGAAGCAGCAAGAAATGAAACAAAAAGCCCCAGGAGAAGGGCTGTACGAGAAACCCTGTCCCAGGGAGGAGACAGTGGCATAGGGGCCTAACTGCAGAACACAGTCAGCGTGGCAGGGAGCAGATGGGGCCCAGGGCATTGGAGCCACGCCCCCAGACAGACGCCATGCAGGAAACTGGAGGACCCAGGCTTCCGCCCAGCCTGCAGTGGCCGCAGACTCTCCCCGACAGACAGGTGACAGGAGCATCCAGCTGGAGCCAACATCAGGAACAGAGCATGGCCCTATCTCAGTGCTGGGTCTCCAGGCCCAGGTGTAGGGGACGTACAGCCTGTGGCTCAAAGCATGTGCCACTTCCTAAGTGTTTTAACCCAGGAGAGGAAGGGCAAAATAAGCCTAGAGGGCAACTGGTAAAAGGAGGTACAGGTTAGAAAAAAAGAGCTTAAAAACATCAGGGCAGGTGAACGGCAGCCATGCATCACAAGATGGCAGCTCACCGTTATTACCAAACCAGACCCCGCCTGGCTTTCTGATTCCTGGCTGTGTGATTCTGCTTAACTTGCACGGCCTCTCGGGGCCTCAGATTTCCCATGCCCAGTATTTAGGTAATAAAAGTAGACATCGTCCTATTTGGTTAGGGTGAGAGCTGAATGACAGGATAGTCCAAGTCCTTACCTGGTCCACAGCAAGCACTCAATGGTTGTCCACCATCACCATCAGCATCGACATTTAATGCTTATGACTTGGAATTTCACAGTCAAGTGCTGAACACAGTACCCAGCAGGCACAAGCTGCTCACTAAATGCAATTCCTTCTCTTTTTTAAAAAAAGATGTTTAGTTGTATATGAACACAAAAACTTTATTGTCATCCCAGCACTTAGGGAGGCTGAGACAGGAGAATCGCGAGTTCAAAGCCAGCCTCAGCAATGGCGAGGTGCTAAGCAACTCAGTGAGACCCTGTCTCTACATAAAACACAAAATAGGGCTGAGGATGTGGCTCAGTGGTCGAGTGCCCCTGAGTTTAATTCCCAGTACCAAAAAAAACCCAAAAAACTTTATTGTCTTTGTTTCTATGTGGTGCTGAGGATCAAACCCAGTGCCTGGCACGTGCTGGGCAAGCGCTCCGCCACTGAGCCCCAGCCCAGCCCTGAATGCAGTTCGTTCTGATTTGCTTCTCTCCTCTCTGCAGATAAATCCAACAGTTCACTCTGATGCGATGCGCTTGTTGGAAGGTCTTGGGAACAAGCTCCTCGCTCTGCACGCTGGTGGGCTCAGTGCTCCAGGAAGACGGACAGGCCCCAGGAGCACCTGCCTGCCTGGGAAATGAGCCCAAATACAGAGGGAGGCGACTAAAGCCTCAAATGTGCAATCAAACACCTCGACAGTGCGGACGCTTCTACACAGTAGGTATAGGAACCCAGTCCTTCCCGGTGCTAATTTTCTCAGTCTTGATAGAAGAGGTAGTTTGAATACATTTTTTTGCATGTAGCTCAAAAATAATACTTTCTCTGCCATCAACACAAACTCTTTATATAATTTGAAGGAAGCGATTTTACTTTGCAACAGGTAATTTAAAAAAGATAAGCTCACGCTTTCCACGTCTTAGGGGTGAAGTTAATAATTTTCAACCCCATAAATGGCAAATCTGTAAGAAATAAAAACAAATAAACATTTAACAAGCTCACCTCCATGCCCTTAATAAGTCACGGCTGGCCAGGCTTCCCGGTCCCCCGCTTCTCCGTCTCCCAGAAACGAATGGTGCACCCGGGGTTCTGTGCTGGCTGCCTCTCCTCAATGACAGTATCTCAGGGGCAACTTCTAATAAGTCCCCCGAGTGCGACGAATACCTACACAGGGGCTGTGCATGCAAAAATAAATACCCGCTCCGGGACACGATTATTGGGCTGGCCTTCCGGAGCCCTGTGAGTGTCAGGACCAAACTGTGACTGTGGGTCAGACGAGGACGACACTGGATGCTTCATCAGCCAGAATCATTTTTACTCTTGAGCTTGTACAGGAAGAGTGGGGACGGTGGGCCTCAGCGCCACACCGAGGAGGGCCTTGTGGCTAGCTGGGGCCTGGGGACCATCTCCTGGTCAGTCCCAGGCCGGCTCCCAGCAGCTTTCACCCGGGCCCCCACCCACTAGCACTGCCCTCGGGCCGATTGCCTCTCTGGGGTAAAAGAGAATCAGCCTTTGTCCCTCTGCTATTGGGTTCAATCTGCAGCCTCTAACGGGGGGAATTTCTCAGTTCTGAGGCAGCGAGCCTCTGCCTCTCGACGGGCCAGCGACCCGGGCGCAGGCAGCAGGGGCCACAGGGCCTGGACAGGGCGCCCAACAGGGCAGGACGGGGAACCCTGCACGCGACCTGCCAAGCCGTGAGCCAATCACACCTGCCCTAATAAACGCATGTGAAGGCAGGACACCCCCACCAGCTCCTGTAAGGGCTTGTCACGGCTCCATGGCCAGAACCTTCCCACCGCCAACCCAGGCCTGCACACTGGGAGGCAGATGGAGGCCGGGGCACTGGCGTGGCCTGCCCAGCTCCGCTGTGGGCACCTCCTGAAGGAGAAGCCCAGGGTGTCTCCAGGAGAGCAGAGAACAGCCCCTGACCCATCCTGCCTGTCCCCACGAGCCACAGAAGGAAAGGCAACTCCCAACACATAAACCCATCCCCCAAAATGCTCGGCTTGGGGTCGGGGAGCATGACATCTACCCCCTAAAATGAAGTTCAAAAGAATCTAACACACAGCAGGGTGTGGTGGCGCACGCCTGTAATCCCAGCACTTAGGGAGGCTGAGGCAGGAGGATTAGGAGTTCAAAGCCAGCCTCAGCAACAGCGAGGTGCTAAGCAACTCAGTGAGACCCTGTGTCTACATAAGACACAAAATAGGGCTGGGGATTGGCTCAGTGGTCGAGTGCCCCTGAGTTCAATCCCTGGTACAAACAAAAAGAATCTAACACGGGTCGTCTTTTAGTTGAAGATCTTCTATCCTCCTCTCTTCTACCTCTTCATCTCCTTTTAGGCTACTAAGTGGACAGCTCTTCCCTGGCTGGTCTGCAGGTTGGACTCCAGATACCAGGCAGCCCAGAACCATTGGGATTCACTATGAAGATGCTTCCAGGGTAAGATTCCCTGTTTATTAGCAGAAGAAATAAATGCATTCAACTAATTTGACTTGTAAGTCTGATACGATCTCCCTGGAAAAACTGATTCTATTATGATGAAGACTTGTTTGAGCTAAAAAATTAAAAATATACATACTGAGCTTTATTATATATTAATTCTAACAGAGTCTGAAGCAAAACCCAAGCCACCCTTTGAGATGTTGGAAGATGGCAAACTACCTCACAAATACATGCAAGAAGTAATTAAAGGAAATGAATATGAAATTAAACAGCATCCATAGAGGATGATATAAAAGTAAAGATTATTAGGAAAAAACAGATCGTCTTCCTGCTCTATACTAATCTCACGAACTGTGCATTGCTGTATTTCTTCTATTATTTGATGATCGGTTTCTAGAGCCTGGGTTTTATTAGGACTTGCAGGAGGAGGATCTTGGGTACTGGTTGAGCTGTAGACTGTGGTATGTTGCTGCAGGTTCAAGGTCCCTGATCCAAAATGCTCGGGACCAGAAAAGGTTTGGATTCTGGATTTGCTCAGCATTTGGAACACACGCACACATAATGACACATCTTGAGGACGGACATCTAAACAGGGAATTGCTCCATGTCCATCAGCTCCATCAACACAGCCTAGAGGGACCTTCACACAGGATTTTAGTGCGCCTGTGTTTGGCCTGCAATCCACCACACAAGGTCCAGTGTGGAATTTTCCGCTTGTGGCACCATGTTGGTGTGGGAGATAAAGAACGTTCCCAACTTTGGAGCATTTCAGATTTCCCAGTTCTGGATGTTGGGGCTGGGGACTGCTCCCGGCAACATAAGTTCTAGATGGGGGCACACGTGGTAAGGGCAGGCTCGCCAGACCAGCCGCTGTGTGGAGGTGGGAGGTCTCCTTGTACCACCCACAGCAGAGTCAGGACCTTGGCCTCAAAGAGGTCCCAAGCGACAGAGGCAGGAACTTTACAGGGCAGACTTCCCAGCCTCTGTCCAGGCCTCGCCACTGCTCAGGTAGGCCCATCCCGGGTCACCCAAGGAAGATGAGCTGACTAGACCCAAGCTGAATACAGTTCAGTTATGCAGGACTACACTCCACGCTGGGGGGGGTTCCAAATGCAGCATGAAAATGGGACCAATGCTCATTTAAGAAAGAACTGTAGCCAGGTGACGTGCTGCATGCCTGTAATCCCAGCAGCTCAGGAGGCTGAGGCAAGAGGATCACAAATTCAAGGCCAGCCTCAGCAAATTAGCAAGGCCCTGAGCAACTCAGTGAGACCCTGTCTCTAAATAAAATATAAAAAGGTTTGGGGATGTGGCTCAGTGGTCACAATCCCTAGTACAAAAAGAAAGAGTAAGGACGGAAGAAAAGGAGAGAGAAAGGGAGGAAGAGAGGAAAGAAAAGAGGGAGGAAGGGAGGGAGGGAGAAAAAGAAAAACCAGTGGCCACGGCTATTAGGTGGGAATCGTCTTTCCAGTCCTTTATAGCACAGTTTGAGAGGTTTTTTTTTTTATTTTTTAAAGAAGAAACGGAAGATGTGAGTTAAAAGAGGAAGTTACCAGAATGTGAAAACACTCTGAGCCCCGGGTGTTTACTGAAGTGCTGTGGATTCCTAATCTGGACCGGCAGGGGCCGTGGCATGTCACTGGTATGCATCTCTCAAGCGTCACGGTGAAGAGAACGCAGAGGTTAAAAGCCAACATCCCAATATAACAACATCGGCCCTCCAGGTACCAGCTCTGCAACCCAAGCAAGTCACCTCGTCCTGGACCCTCAGTTTCCTCATCTGTGAAGTTGGAATAACAACCTGTGACTCGGAAGCCAGCTGGCAGGAGCAAACAGGACCAGAAACGCCAAACCCCTGCCGTCCTGAAGCAGGGGGCCCTCCACAGCGTGGTGACTGCCATACTGTGCCCGAGGGCATCCGCGAGCACCCAGCCACCACGCGGGCGCTCTGGGGCACAGCATACACACCGAACACCTTCTCACTTCCAGGCAGAAATGTGTGGCTTTCACATCTGAAAAGAACACACTGAATACACAGCGGACCTGAGCAAAAGGTTCTGATGGGGCACACGCTCGTGGGAGCCCAGAGGCAGGCGAGTCACGGGTGGGCTGACCTGACAGGCCCCCGGTGGGGACAAGGAGCCCAGCCTTGAGGGAAGGGCAGGATGGCCACAGGCAGAGGAGGGAAGAGGAGCAGGACCAGCTCGCACAGCTGAAGGAGCAAGAACGCGAGCTGCAGGAGTTTAAGGGCAGAGCGCGGGAAAGACAGAAGCCGTCCGAGGGCCACTGTGCCCACCTACCTGCCACAGGGAGGGGCCCCTGCGCAGCACCACAGACTTGGACAGGAGGCAGACAGAGGGACAGGGCGGGAGCCTCGAAGGCCATGCAGAGGGACAGCACAGTCGCTGGGCAGGAGGGGGGCCTCGGAGCCGCAGCCGGCAGGACGGGCCACACCGGGGTGGGGCCAGAGAAGCGGGCACAGGGCTGGGGCTCTGGCTCTCGCCACACGCGTTTTCCCAACTGAGCTGATTCTGTGCTGCAGCCACCGAGTGGACTCCAGCCATAAAAGGGACTTTCTGACAACAGCCTGCCTGAGTACAGGAGGCGCTGCTCCGGGCGTGAGCAGGGGCTCGGAGCAGGCCACTTGGTGTGCCCGTGTGGTGCCACAGCACAGGCCTGCCTCAAGGCTGAGGACGGATGGCACGCTGTACGCAGCTGGCACCACCTGCTCGGGCACCGCCGATTTCCTCACAATTAGCCCCCAGGAGGGCGACGCACGAGCCCACTGCCCCACGTGACCAGGGGCCCAGCTCTCTGCTCCCGGGTGGAAGGAGCCTGAACCCAGGCATCAACAGAGGGACCAGACGCCCAGCAGCAGCCAGTTTCTGCAGATGGACTAGACGGGCTCGTGTGACAGTGACAACAAGAAACAGAGCGGCGGACACCAGTGAGAGCAGTGGGTTCGTGATCAAGCAAACACGCCTCTGGTCAGCGGCAGGTCCACCCAGGAGACGGTGTCTGTCATTCAGAACCTCCTAGTAACCAACTGAGAAGGGGGGGGGTGCTTAGCAACACAGGCCTGTCCTGCCAGGGATGCCCAAGGCCCTGCAGTGCAGGGGCCGCCGTTGCCTCCAGGGTCAGCAGCCTGGCAGGGCAGGGCCTGCTGCCCAACGAGGGAGAGAGGGTGGACGGAGGTGAGGAAGGGCCCTGGAAATCACCAGCACTTGGGTAAGTGGGGCAGGGGCAGAGCTGAAATGTGTCATGTTTGGGGACCATGTTTTTGTCACACAATTGGTTCCCTCTGTAGGCTCTTCTGCACGCTTATGGTCTACACTTTAAGGTGATATCAAACCGTGTTCCTGAACGCTGTCTGGGCGCTGGTTCATTTCACTGTTTTCCCAACAAACCTGGGCCAATTTCAGCCGCTTGCGATTTGGGAGAACTTCACACTGGAACACTGAGGAAAGGGGCAATGGGAGGCCAGACCCAGATGGCAACGAGGACACCGCTGGGGTGTGCTGGGAAGGGTGGCCTGGGGGGCCCTCACCGGGGTGAGAGGCACCTCCGTGTCAGAAGGCACAACCCACTCGCTCTCTTCCCAGCTGCCCCTTCCCTAGGGACCCCAGGGCGGAGCAGCAGGGTGGAGGTGCATCCTGCAGCAGAGGGTCTCCTGGGGACAGAGGCAGCCTCTGCACAGGAGGCCAGGGGAGTCACCATGCTCAGGCAGGTACGCACCTGCTGGAGGACAGCCCAGGGTGACCAACCCTCTGCCTCTCTGGGTCGGAGGGAGCAGGGAGCCCGACTGGGACCTGGACGCAGCCCCATCATGCTCCTTGGCACAAGGCCTAATAAAGTTTGGAATTTGTTAAGCCATTAACTCTGCATTTCCCTCTTTTGGGTGTCCTATTGAGCTAAGCCGGAGTCCCCTGGACATAGTAAGGTAAAACAGAAAGCCCCGAGGACACAGTTCAAGACCAGAATGCAGGGTACCACATACCCTATCATTTACGCCTTTTAAAGTAATAGAGGCCTCCCACAGGGCCACCGGATATTCCAAGTAATTATCTTACAGCACATTAAGTTTTAGGCTGTATTCTACATTTAATAAATCTATATAAATAATGCCACTTTTAATAAAGCATCACTAACTTTTCAACACAATGTAAAACATATTAATAAAAAAAAACTTCTTTTTATGTTGTTGTTGTTTTTGTTAACTTTACTTTCTAATTTTGCAATTTGGAACTAAAAGCAATGATAGTATTTTTTGCCCACAGTTTTAAGTAAGGGAAAAAAAAAGCTGTAAAGCTGAGCACACTGGTGAATTATAGGGGAAAAAAAGAAGATTTTTATTTATGAGACACTGGGACCAAAGTATTATAATAGATAGAATCTACTTTTGCTAAGAGCTGATGTAATGCTATGATTAATGAGATTTTTTTCCCCTCCTGAATTATCAACATCTACCTACCCCTAATAGAAGAAGCTGAGAATACCAAGGCAGGTCCACAAGCTCTGTAGACTGACATGTTACTGAGAAGATGGAGCCAGCAGTAAAGATATCCATGGACTTCAAGAAATGGCTGTTTCTTGGTGGCCTGAGCTTCCAGGCAAGATGCACCGAGGTAGCTACCAGGAAGACCCAGGAGGAAGCGCATCCATGGAGAACATACTTGGATCATTGCAGGTTCAAGGCAAAACCCAACTTTGGAGGCTGCAGACCACAGGCATCATTTTGCAATAAGAAGGCACACAAGTTACCCGGAGATGCTCATTTTGCGACTGCTCTTCATTCATCCAGGCCCTGATAATTAAGTGTTCTTTATTCCTTCATCCATCCATGTGTGCATTCCACAAATTCTCCATACCAGACACCCAATGCTGGGGACAGGAAAAGACCCGATCCCAGGAGGCACCTGACTCCCACAGCTGGCATCAGCCTCTCTGGGGTGGGCAGAGGGGCTTTGAGCCTAACGCCCCTAGAAATAAATAAGCAATATAATTTTTACACTCATGGTTTACTTTCAACATCAAATTTATGTAGAAAAGAAAGAGGCTGCCCTTTATAGGGGGAAAAAAAGTCAGCGGATCAAAAGCATCATTAATCACTGTCTCTTTTAAATTAAAAGGTTCGCAAAAAGGTGGGCACAGAACCAACGCGGGAAACAAATCACTCCCCTCACTCGGTGAGGGTCAGAGTCTAAATGGGAGAGTCCTCGGTATTTACCCAGCTCATCTCCTGCGTAATGGATTTGGAGGAGAGATTTCCGCTGGGGCTCTGCTAATTTGAGGCTCGGCTTCTGCTTTTTAAAAATGACACTTGGGCAACTGCTCCGGCATCGTAAGGTGGAAAGCAGCCTGCCGGGGCTTCTCTCTGCGAGAGCCTCCCTTCCACGGTTTGACCCAGCAGATCCCGAGCCACAGAGAGGGTGCTTACGAGGAAGCCACAGGCCTGATGCTGGGGTGGCCTCTGGTCACCACCTGCAACCTGGCCAGCCTTCAAAGCAGATGCAGAGCAGACCCAGCGCCCGGACAAAGGCCTCCTCACACAGAGGCTGGAGGCGGCAAGGAGACCCCAAAAGGGACTCTTAGGAGGAGAAGCACCCCTGTAGGAGTGTCCAGAACAGAGCTTTCCCAGCACAGGGACAGAGCGCCTGTGTCCTCACCGTGGGAGGAAGGAGAACCCCATCTTCCCTCACCCTCTGTTACTCCAAAACGTTCTGCTCGTTTTCCTCTGCTTTTTGCAAACGTTTCCATGTTGGAAAGCATGACCTGCTTGTGCCACAGCGACAGTCGGGCCGAGACCACTGACAGCGTGTGCCTTGTGCCAACACCCAGCTGGACGCTCCTTCCCACACCTTCCTCTGCCCACCCTCTGACTCCACACGGCAAGAGAGACTTCAGTTTAAAATCCAGCAACATCTCAAGAGAAGAAAGCTTTTTCTCCTTGGCTCTTTCAAGATGCCTCCGGCAGGAAGCACACCTCTGAGCTCAAGATGTTCAGGGGCTACAAGATGGCCAGTACGGCAGAAGCCACAAGCTCAGGATGGTGGGTGAAGCCAGGGCTCAGCCTGAGCCCTGCCGTGGCTGGCTACCAGGCCCTGAGCAGCCTGCTTCCAGAACTCTTGCAGGGCTCAACAGAATACCCACTTCCCAAATGACTAGGGCAGGAACTGTACACGGCAGCCCGTGGGTCAAACCTGGAGCCCATTTCCATAAAGTTGTATTGGAACAAAGCCATATCCGTTCACTTTGGTATAGCCATGGCTGCTCCTGTGCCCCAAGAGCAGAGCTGAGGAGCTGACACAGACGATACAGCCTCAGAGGCCTGGAATATTCACTGTCAGTCTCTCAAAAAAGGGGGGGATGTGGTCTGCAGTCAGGTCTGTGTTCAAGGCACCCAAACTCCAACCCAATTGCAGAAGTCCCTCACAGAGAAGTGCCAGTTAAGAATAAAAATATTCCATCTTCCCCACCATCTAATGCACAGAAAATACACACGTGTGGTCCTACCACGTGCCAGACCCCACGAGATGGGCTTGATGTTCAGGAGTGGGTACTGTCCCTGACCTTGCAGGCACCTTCCGCTCTGCAGACAGGGCTAAAAGCACAGCTTCAGAAAGCACCACTTATAACTGCAAGTGCTTGAGGCAAAAGCAGACCATGGGGAACCTGGAACCCGAGCCTCATCAACCGAGTTAGAGAAGTCTTGTCCCGAGAAGTGACCCGTGCTTACCCCTCAGCTCTCGAGCAGCCCCTCTCCAGCCCACCGGCCAGCCCATGGCGGGGAGTCCGTCACGCACCACACAGGTCCACTGCAAAACTACCTACTAGCAGCCAGGCTGAGCACACTCCAAGGAAACCCCTGATCTGAGTGGCATCTGTCTAGGAAATGGTACTCGGCAAACTGAAGACTTCCTACGGACTTTGATGTGCCCATCCAGGGAGATTTTACGGAGGAGCACAGGGGTATCCAAGTCCCGGGAGAAGGTGATTCTCAGTATAACTGTGGCACTGGGGCCCGAGGGTCAGGCCCTGTGCTCACCACCTTATTGTGGAGAACCAAACATGGTGAGCCGCCTGGGAGTGGAGGTGAGCCTACCCTAACAGGAGAGCCGGCAAAGCGAGGGTGTTCCATACACCTCCATCCCCGAGATCCAAGGAGGGCTCGAGGTCCACTGCCAACAAAGAAAATCCACCATTTCTAAATGGAGTCGAATGAGAAATTCGGGGCCCATGAGAAGTGGACATTAGGAATGGAGGCCACGGATGGCCTCCTGGCGAGACAAGGTCATTGCTGGACACGGAACTAGAGGAGTCAGGAGGCTCGCGGTGTCCCTGCATTGGCCGCTGTCCACTCTGGATTCACAAGCACAAAGCCGTCTACTCACCAGTTATCACCTGAGTTCAGCCTTAAGTAGAACCAGACCATCGGCAGCAGCGCTCTCCCGAGGACGACGAAGAACAGGGTAAGGTCAGTGGTGTGCAGTTTCTGCTCTGTTGTTCGGACAGTCAATACCGCACTCGATTCTCACAGTAACCTTCTAAAGTGAAGCTAATTTCCCACATTTTACAGACAAGGAAAGAGAGGTTCAGAGAGGTCAAGCGGCTTACACAAGATCACACAGCTGGACAGGCGTGGGACGAGGAAGCAGATGCAGTTCTTCCGCGTCCAGGGCCTGTGCGCTGCACATGCCAAAGCTCTACCCCGGGCTCCAGTGCCAGGCGAGCTGCTGTGAGGTGAGAGCACCACACCAGGAGTCCAGCGAAGGCTGCCAGAGGAACAGAAAGCAGCAGCAGCGAGTCCCGACCGCTCCTCTCCAGAGACGTCTCGCCGCTTCTCTGTGGCCTAACAAATCTGGCCGAGAGCAGTGTCCAGCGCACGGACTGAGCACTGCCGAGCAGCACGGCGGGCCCCTGCCGCTGTGGGTGCCGTGAGAAGTCAGGGGAGCGGCACAGGCTGCAAGAGAGGAGGACAGACACGCGGCCCCTTGAGGTCCACGGAGACCCGGGAGGGAAGAACAGAACAGCTCCAGGGTCCAGAAACCCGGGACGGCGGGCCCGCGGCGTGCAGGCGCCGGAGCAGCCCCTGCTCACATCTCCTCCTCCCATGGCTCGCCACCGGGCCCAAGAGCCAGCCGGAGGGCGGGGGATGGAGCTCAGCCCCTCACACACCAAGGGACCAGGGCAGAAACAAGCAGGGCCAGAGGAGAGGAGGGGCTGGTGCCTCGCAGGCCAGCCACCGCCCCGTGACATACAGCACGGGCACCAGCAGGTGGACAGCTGGGTGGATTCCAAAAGAAGCCACAAGCTAGAAAGGAGAGGAGAACAAGGAAACCAGGAAGGTGGACCTCCCCGGAGTCCCGCAGGAGGACGAGACCAATGACGACGGTCACCTTTCAGGCATCACAAGGTAGGTGCCCCTTGTGTAGGTGTCTCAGGAAACAGGTGAGGGTGCCAGAGGTCACGGAGGTCAAATGACTTGAACCCAGCCACGGTGGCTGCAGGATCTACACCCGGGGAACATTTTTGAGGGCTGTAGGGCCCTTGCCTGGACAGGACAGCAGGCAAGCCAGGAAGGCAGGCCGAGGGATACGAGGGGCCTGGAGCTGAGAACCTGGGCAAGGAGGACAGTCATGAGCCCACGGCCCACGTGTGCACATGGCCGCGTTCTGGGCTTTCGTGTTCTTTCCATGTCAGAGTTAACTGCGTCCCTGGGCACAATGACAGGACTGAACTGTGATCTGCAGGCAAGAAGTGTGACCTAAGGTCCATAGCTGGGGCACGCAATCGTCAACGCCTGAGGAGCAGGACTCGGGGACCGTGTGCGCCACGGTGGCCTTCTGCACAGCAGTGGGGTGGGACAGGACGGGACATTAACCAGTGAGATGCTGCACAGATCTGCTTTGCCTTCCCGTACATGAGCGGACCATGAGCCCGGAAGCAGCCCACGCGTCTCTTGGCTTCTGAGTGTCCCTCTTTTCATAAATGTACATGACAAAGGAGTCCATATTGTTCTGACAGAGGACAGAAGATCCAGGTTCTAAAGAATCCAAAAAATAACCTGCCAGGAGTGGAGCCAAGGGCCGGAGCCCTCAAAGCACCTGCAAGGCTGCAAAAGACACAGAGTCACACGTGCAGGCACAGACGCGCGTGCGCGAACACACAGGGCATGGGGCACAAATCCCTGCTCCCTCCTGGAACCCCGGAAACAAGAAGGACAAGGCCATGGAGCTGCACACAGGAGAGAGATGGCTTAGGGAAGACACAGGGGAGGGCGGGACGCACGCCTGTAAAATTCTGTGAGGCTGAGCCAGGCCAGCCTCACCAGTTCTGGCAGAAAAGCTCACGGATTGCTTAACAATGCCTCTGCGTTAATGATTTCAAAATTATTTCAGCTTCTCAGTTGTCATGAGCTAGATGAAGAAGGCAGATGATAATTCCACCAGTGGGACAGTCACCCCATGAGCATCAAGACCCAGGGATCCAAGGTGCTTGAGACCTGATGAACAGTTCAGAGGCTCCAGGGCAACAAGCCTCCGAGGACCAGGAGAGACTCGGGAGGGCGTGATGCAGAACCCTGGAAAGTGACCAGCTGTGTCTTTAAGGAGGCTCTCCTTCCCTTCCACACCAGGGGAGCCTCAGAGGATGCAAGCTCTGCCGTCACTCCACGAAGACCAAGTTACCAGGCAATAGTCAATGTAGTTTTCTGGACACCCCAGGCCAGCCCTTGCAACCAAGAGACAGATGAGGAGGACGCAGGGGAGATGTAAGACGCACTCTCATGGACTTCCATGAACTCCTGACTCTATTCCTCAGGACACACTTATCCACAGGCCAAGAAGGTAGAGGAGGCATGCCACGCTCAGGGCCCGGCCTCACAGACCCACTATCAGCCTGGGGACCCCAACAAGTGCTGTTTTGCAGCTGTCCACCTTCCCACCAGCCGTTATGATTTGGACGTGTCCCCCCGAAGCTCATGCGTCAGACCACACAAGAAGGTTCAGAGGTGAAAAGATTAGGTTATGAGAGCCTCAATATAACTCTGGATTAATCCACCCACAGGGATCAAGTGGATGGTAACCATAGGCGGGCGGGGTGTGACTGGAGCAGGTGGGTCACAGGATCGTGCCTTTGAGGTTTATATTTTGTCCCTGATAAGCAGAGCTCTCTCTGCTTCCTGGTGCCATGTCCCGAGCTGCTCTCCTCCTCCATGCCCTTCCACCATGATGCTCTGTCTCACCTTGGCCCAGACCAATGGAGTTGGCCAACCGTGCACTGAGACCTCAAACCATGAGCCAAATAAACGTTTGCTCCTCTAATCGTTCTTGTCAGGTATTTTGGTCACAGCAATGAAAAAGCAGATTCAAACCCTAAGATGGCTAGTTTCCTGGCCCTGGGAGCTCACCTGCACGTACACCCCAGGGTCTCTCTAGAGGCCTCCAGCACTACTACTCTTACTACTGGAGATCCAGCCTCTGGTTCACCTCTGCAGCAGGAAGGCAGCACCTGGAAGGGAAGGGAAAGTGGAAGAATAGAAACTCTCCTGGGAGCACATCCCTGCAGACCCTCCTGGACTGCCCTCCACTTTGTTTTCGATTTCTGGGCACTTGATGGTGCACATGAATTCTAGGAAGATGCCACAGAGAAGTCCCAGGAAATCCCAAACTCTCAGATAGCTCCGGGGATGCTTAGAAACTCAGCCTGGAATCAGCCTACACCTGCTACACTATCTCCAAATGAGCAGCTCTGAACCTTCCAGCTGGAGACGCCATCCTAAGACGCTAACTTCTGAAGAAGCAGGTGACCCCATGCAACATGGCCAGGACACCCACCAATCGTCCCTCAAAGGCCCTAGAAAGAGTTACAGCAACACGGCTCGACTGGGCAGGACAGAAGATACCACAAAACTCGACTTAATATATTTTCATCTAGATCTGAGTCATCAAATTCCACCCCCCACCCCAAAATGTGAGGTTCATGAACACAGCTATGCTGCTCCATCCAGAGAAGCCCAGTGGATTCCGTTTTACCACCGGACTCCCCCTCTTCTGAGGAAGCCCCTCGCTATAAACATTTGCCGATTTCATCTCGGCATCGTGCCTACACCATCTTCATTAAGACCCCGCCAAAGTGCAACACGTGAGTAAATCAAAGCTCTGATGCTCTATTTTGCACATTTCATGGGCCACTAGGGATAATTAAAAGGGCAATTATATAAAGTTGGTGCAGTTTTGAAGAAACAAATGACATTTTCTGCTTTAAAGCACTTGATAATTTGATATTTGGCCATTAGGGCCATCATAGATACTTTTATAGACAGCAGCCAAATAAACAATAAATGCTTCCTAACAGCCTCTAATGATGGCTTGTGCCCACCACCTCCTGCTGCCATTCCAGTCCATAAATCACAGGCTGAGAGATGAAGGTAGAAGAAGTGAAAAAGTGCTAGAAGCCATCAGGTTGGAGGAGGAAGAGGAGAGGACGGGGTGGCTTGCTCCTCGGGGCTCCAGGCGCACCTAGGCGGTGGCTCGGGAGCAGTCCCGCCAGCCGCAGAGTCTCACCAGCGCGGAAGCCAGCAAAGCGCTTTCCAGCTCATGAAAAATACAGCGAAGAAACCGCTCGTGGCAGCAGCATTTAGCTCCCTTGTTCTCAGCCTCCCCAAGTGGCACTTCTCACCAGCAAGTTGTTTATTATGTTCGGTGCCAGGCAAAACTGATTAAATGGGGCTCTTAAGAATCGAGGCGTTATAAATTCATGGAAATACAGCAAGCAATAAATTCCACGGAATTAAAAGCTTACTAGTGCTATTAGCATTTCCGGGTGTTTGAATTGTTAATACTGATGTGCAAAACTGATGTGCCTCTCAGACGGGCCAAACCGGGCGCCGCATGCGAGCTGCTCTGAAAAAAAATACGTTTCTTTATCCCGTCGTCGTTGTGACTTGGCAGTTCTGAGAGCCACCGCAGTGGAGGAGGGGAGGAGCCACCTCCAGAATTGTCCTTGGCCCCCAAAAGTCAAGCCCACCACAGAAGAGAGGAGGCACCAGATAAAGGCAGATGCCCAGGAGGAACCAGGGGAAAGACACAGACGTGAGGCAGGGGTACCTGTGGAGAGCAAGCAGAAACTCCGACTCAGCACCTCGGGGGTGAGAGCTCATCCCCCAGCTGGTCTTCACCAGGATGGGGCCCAGGGTGTTCAGACTGCGGACCTGGGTTCCCACCCAGGGCACATCATCCCAGACCAGGCCACTCAGAAAACCATCCAGAGGTAGGCGTGCTGGTGAGGTGGCCGATGGCTTTCCCTGGCCTGCTGTTTCTTATCTTGGACTGTTCCCGAGGGCGTCAGAGGTGCTATTCTAAAGTGCCAAGGGAGAGCCAGGAATGTAGCTCAGTAGCAAGGCACTGGCTTCTCCTGGGCAAGGCCCTGGGCTTGATCCCCAGTACTGTTTAAAAATAAAAATAAAAGATTAAAGGGCAGTGGGTAAAATAAATAAATGAATCAGTTATGACACCACCAGGCAAGTAATATTCTTCCCAAGTCCATAATATGCAGCGGCAATTCTGCTTCACCTATATATTTCAAGAATACCTCTGCCGGGCGTGGTGGTGCACACCTGTAATCCCAGTGACTTGGGAGGCTAAAGCAGGAGGATCTCGAGTTCAAAGCCAGCCTCAGCCATCTAGCGAGGCCTTCAGTGTGATGCTGTCTCTAAATAAAATACAAAAAAGGGATGGGGATGTGGCTCAGTGGTTCAGAGCCCCTGGATTCAATCCCCAGTAGCCCCCAAACCCCACTTCTTTCTTATAGATATACATCCTGGATCTTTACTAGGCAGATAACAAACATAGGAAGGGAAAGAGAAAGTAAAATACATAAATAAAGATGACTCCTAAAGACATTTGTTTGGAAAAAAACAAAGTGTGAGGATAATTTTAATTTTTTTTTTTTTTTGGAAAAAGAAAAATCACTGCCCACAAACTCAGTGTGATCCTTTGAAAATACAATTTAAGGGAAAATGCACTCTAAATCTGAAATCACCAAAAATCAGGAGAAAAAGCAATCCAAAGTTGTTAATCTAGACAGATCTCAAGCCACCTCTTCGCCCTTTCCAGAGTTGGCCAAAACAACTACTTCTTGACATATCAAGAAAATTCCTTTGCAGAAAGAGCTCCGCGGGCAGCAGACACCTACGGCAGCACAGGGGGCCGTGATTACCTCAGGGCTACGCTGCACAGGTGGGTATGACGAGCGTCCTTGTGCAGCTACCTGCTGTCCCCACAGACACAGAACCAGCTCATGAACCATAAAACAGAACGGAGACAGAGGGGAAGCTTCACGGAGAGCAGCACGGCCATCAGCGTGCTCTCCCTGGGCCACAGGCAGAAGCCACGTACGCGCAGTCACAGGGGTGACAACGGCCAGGGTGCTGGGATGACAGGATGTTGTTCAGTAACGTCCTGCCCCAAGCCCAGACCCACTCTGTGTACCGTGCTGGCAGGGGCGACAGAGAGACATGAAGACGTGGCTCCTGCACTTTTCATAAAAGCTTTGGCGTCCCCTGGGGAGATGATCGATTATAAAGCACCCATTACGTATTCTAAATCAGGAATCCAAAGATTCTTAACAGACAGGTTCTCGATCCATTGGGATTTTAGAGTGACTTTCAGATAAGGCATCCACCCCGAAACAAGCGCTGATGGAGGCAGGATTGTATCTATGAGCACCCCGTGCATGCAGTGATGGGAGGGGGCCGTGCCCGGATTCACCCCAGTGAGTGCCAGGGGCACGACTCTGATCACAGGCCCTGGGGAAAATTCACTTGACAATGAAAACAAGTAACAACAAGCACACTTTTCTCTCCACCAGGCCTCCTGCATCATGGGTGAGTGAAGCTCGCTGTCCATGTGAGGGTCAGGGCAGGACCAGCCCCCACAGTGGGGAGCAAACCCAACATGGTCCTGCCATGATGCCCCCACGGGCCTTGGGATACAGTCAGATCTCCGCCTGGGGAGTCAACTAACCTTGTGTCAAAAACAAGCACTATTTGTTCTTGCCTTTCCCTAGATGATACAGAAGAACGATACAGGTAACTAGGTATCATAAGCACCCCAGCCATGACTGACAGCCCGGGGGAGGATGAGTGCAAGTTCCATGCAAACCCAACAGCGGTGTCTGCAAGGCACTTGAGAATCCCTGGACACTGGCATCTGCAGGGATCCTGGAACCCAGCTCCATGGACACAGAGGGTCATGATACCCAGGTAGACACCTGCAGCAGTAAGTCACCTCAGCATCCATGGGGAAGACAAGGCAGCCCCTGCACGTGTCCCACGGTACAACTGCCCCCTCTTGTCCCTTGCTTCCGTTCCCAACTAGACATTCCTCCCTCGGTCCTTAATTCTTACGGACTGGCGACTCTCCACTGTTCCTGAGCCGCAGTCCTGTGTTGTGCCAAAAAGAAGACACCTATAAAGCTGGCTTTGGGTAACTACCTGGGGTGAAGAGCTCTGCCCCTCCTTAATGGGTCCCCTGATTTGGAAAAATGTTCGGCGGAGTGTGGAATCCACGGGGCTAACCAAAGCCCTCCAGGGGTTCTGGGGACAGCATTTCAAGTGTATTGCATTTTCCAGAACTACACAACAACTCCAGCTTGCTGCTTTTGGTCTGCAGATAACTTTCCCATGGCCCTGCTCCCTGTTAGTGAGGCAGGCAGAGCATCTGGGAGAGGGATGCTGCTCTGCACCCCTCCCCCAAGCCTCCTCGACATCCACTAAAGATGGACAGCAGGCCTCCAGCAGGTGTGTGGGCCCACCTGCCTCCCTCACTGCCACATGATGACAGGGAGCAAGTTCCCTGTCCTCGGCACTTGTCTGTCCCTGTAGCCTACCAGGGGTGGCAAGATTCGAGCTTCTGTGCAGGACAAGAAAAGACTCAAGACTGGACCATGGGCTCAAGCTCACTTTCCAAGGAACTCCTGCCCGGAGATGCTGGGAAGAGGCAGGTTGGCCATGGAGCAGATGGAAATGTGCCTCCCCTCTCCTCTCCGTTCTCCACGCAGGCCTGGCTTACGGGAGGGAGGCAGTGTCCTCTGACCCTGACCGCACCGAACAAGACCGACTCCAGCCCTGCTCCATGAGCAGGCCTCACCTTCCTCCTGCCTGGTAATGACCCAGCTGCCTCTGTCCCACCTCCAGCCCGCTCTTTGCCAGGTTCAGGGTCTCCGGTGGGCTTTGTAGTGAGAAGCTGGCTGACAGTTTGCCTCAGCCCTCCTTGAAGACTGCCCCAGACGGCCTCTGTTCTTTCCTGGGAGCAAAGTTGCTGCTGGACTGTCCTCGGACACGCCTCCTTCGCTATCAAGGGGGATACAGTCCCATCATCGGGCACAAAGAGTGCAGCCCAGACAATGAGCAGAAAAGGGACTAGGGCGAGGTGGGAGGAGGGGATACAAATAACGACACAAATTAAATGATGTACAAGGCCCACAGAGGCACCAGGACGGTGTCGGGTGCTATTCTAAGCCCTGAGCAAGCCTTGTGCAGGGTCTGGTCACAGGTGTGGCTACAGGACAAGAGGCCAGCGTCAGAGCCATTGGAAGCCAGATAAACGGAGCTTGATGATAACAGAGAGAGTCTCTTTTTGCCTAAGCCCACCTGGGCTGAGTCTTCCTACAGGACATACAAATAAAAAATACTCTTGATGACCCTCTGATCGTGGAGGCCCAGAAGAAGAATCAGCACTGCTGGCGAGCAGGGAGTCAGGACCTGGCTGAATCCATTGTTTCTTTCTTATCAATGAGTTTTGAAACCAATCAACAATCATATCTGATTTTCACTTTTACTAAAAGTAAGGGATTCAGAGATGTCATCAAGATCCAGTACCTCAGGGCTGGGGACAGAGCTCAGTTGGTAGAGGGCTTGCCTCACATGCACAAGGCCCTGGGTTCAACCCCCAGCACCACCGAAAAAAAAAAAAAAAGACTCAGTACCTGGTTGCTTTCAGCAGGGCTCGCTGCCCTTTGGGGCAATCCACCATTTCAGAACTCACACGTATATTTTGCAAAATAACACAATGTACAGGCTTCATAGAGATCATTCAAACTGACACCTGAAGGTACAGGTGAGGCTTCTGGGCACGTCTGGAGTGACACATGGAGTCAGCATTGTGGCCCATTGTCCTGGAGGGTGGAGGGGTCCCCCGTCCTCCCTGCTCAGCCCTTCTCACACCTTCGAGAGCACATGGAGCACTTTTCAGCTTTGCTTTCCTTCAGTCTAATTCTTCTTTTATTTTAAATAATGTGATAAAGTTGACGTTTTTCGCTTACAGTTGAACCGCACTAGCATGCACAAATGATGGGCAGCCCAGCACAAATTACCAAGCCTTAAACATCAGCAAACACCCTCAAAGCCAATGATCAAAGCAAAATTCAGCAGTTGCAAACACACACCTATTTTTACAAGCAGCTATGCCTTCAGACTTGTGAGCCAGTGTCCAACAGTGGGTCTTGGCAACATCTAATATCCTCTCCTCTAAGCTGGAGGGTTACTTTCTCTCCAGCCTCCAGCAACGATGTTTTCTGAACAAAGTACCCGGAGGCATGGTAAGATAAAGTCATTCTGAGTCACTCCATAGCCACGAGGGTAAGCTACAAGCACAGCTTTGCTATTATAATAAGACTGCTGCTTTCAGGTTGCAGAGGAGGAAAAAAAAGAATATGTGTAAGTCCTTCCATATGGAGAGACCGGAGGTGTGTCCAGCCCCACTTGCTCCTCCTGCTCTACATTCCACTAGCAGCCAAGGACAGCTCCTTGCTGAGATGTTTTTATAGGTGAGCCAGGTGTGATGGAAATCAGCAGTAGACAGTTGCTTTGCTCCCACCAGGGCCTGGGATCCACCCCAGCCCCCTCCAAAAGAGGACACAGGAATCTCCATGTCACCTTTAACAACTCCTTCCCAATCACAAGCCTCACTCCAGCCATCAAGGACCTAAGCACCTCCTAGAGTCACCCTTCCTCCTCTGTCCAGCAGCGTTTGTCCCCCCACCTGTGCTCACAGGAGCCTCTTGCCGCATCTTCTCATCCCAGGCCAGACTCCTCACACGCCAGGTGCTGGCCTCGCTTTGCTCCTGCTGTGCCGTGAGCTCTTGGTGCGCATCCCCAGACCCACGTGCCTGACAGGAGCCTCTTGCAGCGTTCCCTCATCCCAGGCCTGACTCCTCACACGCTGGATGCCGGCCTCCCTTCCTGTGCCGTGAGCTCTCAGTGAGCATCCTCAGCCCCACACGCCTGGACGCTTCCTCACATCCCCAATATCCCAAAAGGCTCAAGTGGCCACTCTGCTACGCGGCCACTCTCTTGCCACTCTATCTCAGTTTGCTGTCTAGCCAAGGACACCTGACCCTGCTCTCGCTTATTTGCATATGGTCCCCTCTGGAGGCCCTGGAGGGAAACTGCCCTGTCTCCTGTGGTGCTGCACTGGGCCCATGGCAAGGAAGGAGGAGCCTCTGACACCGGCCACCAGTGAGCCCTCCCATTCCTCTGTGTGTGTCCAGCAAGAGGTAGAACCTCTCCCTCCTGCCCCTGCATGCCAGTGACCACGCGACAAACTGAGACAACCGCAGACCAGTGGAACGGTCCAGGGTCCATCTCCACCCATGCCGGGGGAGGCCTGGCTACATCCTCTGTCCGCCACCTCCACCATGCTGCGGAAGCCCAGCTGCCAGGTGTGCACAGGAATCCCCCAGGTGTTCCAGCCACAGCTGAGCTCCCAGCTGCAGGCCACGTCATGAGTGAATCCAACACCCGGGGAGCCAGAGGGCACTGCTCTACTCAGCCCTGTCCAACGGCAGGGCTCCGGCACCTACAGCCAACGCGGCAGCCACCGGGGCGCAGGGTGTGTGAGGCAGCACTGAGCCAGCGAAGCTGTGCTGCTTGCTGCTTGTGAGAATCCACCTCTGCCCTCCCTCCTGGTCTTCTGTGGCTACTCCCCAACCCCCCACACAGGGGCTTCTTAACACTTAAGAGTGACCTCCTGAAGTGCAAATCTAAGGTCACACACATGAAACAGAAGCACAGATCCAAACGCATCTACCTTGTGCCGCACAAGGGTCACGCCGGGTGCTCACCAGCGGCCTCCACTCTGTTCGGTGCTCCTTCCTTCAATGCACCATGCTCCAGCGCAACACTGGGCTGGGTCCTCCTAAGTCTCCAGATCTCACTGCAGCCATCATTTCTCCTAGGAGCTGTCTCTGCCCTTCTGGAACAGGCGACCCCACCCCTGCGGCTCTGGAAGACAGGGGCCTGTTTTATGGGCCATCAGTCTGCGAGCGACATGAGGTCCCATCAGGTCTTCCTGGGCTCACCATGAGCTCAGCCAAGGGCACCACGCCTGGAATCAGGAGCAGCGAGGTCCCTGGGTTCTGCACAGCCGATCCCTCGCAGGGCACCCGCTAGCCGTGACCTGGGCTCGTGGAGCAAGCGGCCACCTCCTCCCTGCCCGGGCTTCTCCATCAGGGGGAACTGGCGGCACCAACGCCACATGCAAAAATCAGGGGTTTTTTGTTGTTGTTGTTGTTTTTATGAAGTTTAAATGAACTTTTTTGAAGTTTAAATGTGTGGGCCTGGCACATAGCAAACAGCCAACCATTAGCCTTGTCATCACAACTGGTCAAGGGCATCTCGGGTCAACTGCCAAGGTGCAGCGTCTTCCCTCTGCTTCCGTCGTCTTCACCGCTCCAAGCCCAGAGCCCGGTCCTACTCCACACGGAGGTGGTCTCTGGCACCTCGCTGCCACACAGCTGCCCAGACAGCACACCTGGCCTGCTGGGTCAGGGCCTGCACAACAGTGGCCACAGTAGCACAGCCACCTACCAACCCTACAGATGAGGATCCACCAGGTTATACGACACCTGGACCCCAGCCCCTTCCTAAATCTCCTTGAAACGAATTGTGAGAACCACTGTTACTCTTGGTAGAAATAGGAACTGACTCCATTCTTCCAGAAAATACTCTGGGTACATATATAAGGTTTCAACGTCAATCACTGCATGGTTATCAAACTCAAGACACAGAGGTTTTGACCAGCGTTTCCCATTCTCTCATCTGCCCTTCCTCAGTACTTCTCAACGGGGAGATCATACCCCAAGGGGACACGTGGCAGTATCTGCTTGTGGGGCACAGGTGGGGGTGCTCCTGGAATCCAGAGGGGAGGAGCCAGGGACTCTGATAAACTACAAAGCATGGTGCTGCTCCTTTGATAAAGACCTGTCTGGCCCCAAATGTCACAGGTACCAGGCTGAGAAGTCTCTCTAGGAAAAAAATCAGAGAGGCTTGCAAAGACCAACCTACATGTGTTTACCAGCTTGTTTGTTTATAAACTCAGGTATCCAACAAAGTGGGTCTCCTTCAATACACTGGGACACAGCTACACATACTGAAAAAGATGTAACAAAGTTGCTATATGCCAACTACTACAGAGACATGCTGGCAACGTGTTTTTAAATTTTTTTTTAAGTAGAAAAAGATTTAACAATTCTGTTAAAACTGCAATGTATCTATATCAAATTGATCAATCAAAATATAATCTAAGCCACAAATATAACTTAAAATATAATATAAGCCACAAATATAACTTAAAATTTTCTTATTAGGCACATTCTAATAAGTCAAATGAAACATACTAATTTTAATAGTGTATTTGGTTGAATCCCATATATCTGAAATAGTATCATTTCAACTTACAATTAATAACTGAAATTATTATATGTTTTACAAAATCCACCCCCACACACTCTGGAAAAAATCCTGGTATAAAAGGTCCAGGTTCAGCACCTGCCCACTCAGGATAGCCACATCCCACCTGCTCAAGAGCCACCTGTGGTCACTGCCGACTGTACCTGCCCGGTACGTCCTACAGTAGGTGGGCGGAGAGGGATTTAGTATGGTTTCCAGAAGGGTCCAAGTCAGGAACCAGGGGTTTCTTGATAGTCCTATTTGCTGACTCATGTTTTATTTTTTATGATGAGAGTGAAGTAAAATCAAACTGTACGTATTTGAAAGGAGCAAAGAGAAAAGATGCCTCATTAAGCGTCTTTGTGAGTGTGTGTTCACCTGTGGAAAAGGAAGGATTCTGGAAACTTCAGAGGAAGCCATGTGCTGGTGAGTGTATATGCACACACACAGACTCCTATGCAACGCCGTGGGTGCACACCACGCCCGCCCAGTGTCTTCATAAAGCCAAACCTCTGCTACCTCAAAGCACACCTCCACCTGAGTAGTGGGAAAGAGCCTCCTCCACCCTCTGCTCAGGGGATTCCTGCCCCCTGAACCACACACACACACCTCTAGCCTTTGGACCCAGTTGTACCCACATCTCTAATGAGGGGTATGCACCTAGTGTCCTGTTAGGACAGTCTCTATAAGTTCTGTAAGGCCCTGGTACAAGCAATGGGCCTCACAAACAACCCTTAAAAACCACTTCATGACATTTCCAGTCTTACAGAGCTCATGAGCCCCAGTCTCCCATCTAACTCAGGAGCATCTGGGTTCCAGTGGCCTGGCATGATTTTCCCCCTAATTCAAGCTGCAGCAGAAACAAGAAATGATTCTAACTTCTAAGGAAGAGCCAGGGGGGTGCATCAGGTGGCCCTGCCCTGTGCCTTTTGATGACAGGTAAGATGGACCAGCAGCAAAAGATGCCTTCAAATTGCTCTGTCACCCCATAAAAATCAGAATGTATTTCTATACAGGATCTTAATTACTTTTCTCTCTCCTGGAGTCCAGAAGATATAATGAGGATGTCTATTTCATTTCTATTTCTATAAGGCTTTCCATAATAAAGCTAAGCATTTAAAATATTTTCATTATTTTGAGCTTTTAATAGTAAAAAACTATGAGCCTCCTTGAGAGTGTGGTATCATCTTCCATGAAAATAAGTAACCACTTGGCCACTTGCCGAGCACACCCTGTGTCCCAGGCTCTGCTCCAAGCCCTCCCTACTTGGAAAAATTAATTCATTACTCCAAAAAATAATAGGGGAGGTACGAGTTTAGCCCCACCTCCTTTTTCAGAGTAGTTAGAAAACCCAGCAACTTCCTGAAGATCATAAAGCTAAACAGCAGCAAGACAGAGCCCCTAGCAGCAGACCCTGAAATCTAAATTTTAATAATAATGTTGTTACATGTCAACTGGACATTGCAGCATATTTTTAAGTTTAAAAAGAAATTCAGCATAATCTTTAGATAAAACTGCAGTGTTGTCTGTATTAAACTGATCAATGAAAAATATAATGTGAACCACAAAGGTAATTTAGATTTTCCTATCCTCTACGTCATCGTCACAGCTCACCCATGCGGCAGTGCCGTCACTGTCTCCATGGCACAGATGGGGAGCACTGGCTGGCGGCTTCGAGACCATACCCCAGAACTGCCATGCAAACCCGGCTCAGGCAGACTCCAACCCCGCGCCTCTCTGGGGGCAGGGCAGGACAAAACAAGCTACCCTCCATAGTACTGGCAACTGAAATGTTTAGTTTTCCATAAAATCCAGTCCTGTTTTGAAACACAGTGACAGGAAAAGTACAGAGACAACAATATGGTTTCCACATGGGTCCAGGGTGTGGTCCAGGCCGGGGGACACATGTCCCTAACCCCAAGTCCTCATTCTGACTTTGACCCTGGCTTCAGTAGCACTGAGACCTTAACAGTGACTCAGGGAGTCCAGGAGGGAATCTAAAGCGTCAGAGCACTTTGCGACGAGGTCCTCACCTCTTACCCCACAGAAAGTCAACTCAAAATGGATCAAAGACCTGGGAATTAGGCCAGAAGCCAGCAACTCCTAGAAGAAAGCGCAGGCCAACACTCCAGCATGAGGCACAGGTAACGCCTTTCCCAACAGGACCCCAACCCAGAGAGCAATCAATGCCAGGATGGAATAAACAAGATGGCATTGGATTAAAAAGCTTCTGCACAGCAAAGGAAACAACTGGGCATGTGAAGCGAGAAGCCACAGGACGGGAGAAAGTCCCTGCCAGCTGCTCTTCTGACAAAGGATTCGATCCAGACAAGAGAAAAACTCAGCCCCACACCCCAAAACAACCCAATTACTAAATGGGCACGTGAACTAAACAGATACTTCTCAAAGGAAGAAATGCAAATGGCCAAGAAATGAATAAAAAAATGTTCAACATCATAAGCAATTAGGGAAATGCAAATCAAAACTACACTGAAGCTGGGCGCGGTGGCGCACGCCTGTCATCCCGGAGACTCCAGAGGCTGAGGCAGGAGGATCGCTAGTTCAAAGCCAGCCTCAGCAAAAGTGAGGCCCTGAGCAACTCAGTGAGACTGTCTCTAAATAAAAAATACAAAATAGGGATGTGACTCTGTGGTCAAGTGCCACCGAGTGCAATCCCTGGTACCAAAAAACAAAAAAACAAAAACAAAAAACCCTACACTGAGATCTTATTTCACTCTAGTCAGAATGGCAGCCATCAAGAATACAAATAATAATAAATGCTGGAGAGGATGTGGAGAAAAAGGAACACTTTCACATTGCTGGTGGAACTGTAAGTTAGTATAACCCCTATGGATATCAGAATGGCAGGTCCTCAAAAGACTAGGCATGAAACCACCATAGCACCCAGCGGTGGCACTTCTCAGTATTTACCCTGAAGAATTAAAGTCAGCACATCATACGATACCTGCACACCCATGTTTACAGCAGCATGATTCACAACAGCCAGACTATGGAACCGCCAAGGTGTCAATTAATAGAAGAATGGGTAAAGGAAATGTGGTATGGATACACAATGGAGTTGAACTCAGACACAAAGAAAAATGAAATTATAGCATTTGCAGGAAAATGGATGAACTTGAGACTATTATAATAAGGCAAACTTGGAAGGTCAAAGGGTGTATGTTCTCTCATATGCAAAAGTTAGAGAGGAAAAATGAAAAGAGAGGCAGAGGGGCCGGAGAGCTCATAAAGTCAAAGGGAGATCAGCAGAAGAGAAGAAGGAGACCAGGAGGAAGGAACTGAGCTTTTTAAAATGTTAAAATTTCTTGATAATCTGGATACTAATTTCTGTCAGAAGAGGAGCTACCAAGGATTTTATCCCTTTCTGTAGGTCTTTTTTCTTTGCATTGTTAAGCGATTCCTTTGCCGTGCTGAAACTTTTAAATCTGATGCTGTCCCATTCACCAGCACTTGGGGAGTGGTCGATACGGGGCAAGTTACATTGTGACATTGTGTGCATGCACCAATATAGCAATGAGTCCCACCATAACATACAACCATAATTCACCAATAAAATGTGGAAAAATAAGATGAGCAAAGTTAACAACAAAAAATAAAGCATTCTGTGAATCCTGGAGTAACACCCAATGGCCCAGGAACCTCTCAATGACAGGATCCCAACCCTTCCTCTGAGCTCCTCCCCATGTCCCCACCCTGGCTATTCCAACAATCATGAACAATTTTAAGAATAAACACAACTTCTGGACCTCATTTGTCAACCAAAAAAATGAAACAAGATAAAAATGAGATAGATTTTTTTTTCCTCTTATGATGTAACTAACAAAAAATTTGGAAACTCATTGTTAGCCAAGATCTACTGAAATAAACACTCTCCTCTGGAAAGAATGCAAAGTGGTGCGCTGCGAGAAGAAGGGTGGCAAATGTGTGGAGGATACAGAAGTTCCAGAATGTGCTGTTGTGATTCTCCCTCTAGAAGTCATTCTAGAGATGGAGATTAACAGACAAGCATTTGTAATCCTACTGTCTCAAGAGGCTGAGGCAGGAGGATCACAAGTTCAAAGCCAAGCTCAGCAAAAGCGAGGCACTAAGCAACTCAGTGAGACCCTGTCTCTAAATAAAATATAAAATAGGGCTGGGGATGTGGCTCAGTGGTCGAATGTTCCTGAGTTCAATCCCTGGTACCTGTCCCCAAAATAGAAAAGCATTTGTACGCAGATGTGCCTTCTATAGCACACCGCAGAGAAACTCAACATAATCTCAAGACTCAACATGATGAGTGGGAAAATTTCTTTCTTTTAATGTTTTGTTTTTCTTTCTTATTTTTCTTATTAATTTTAGTTGCACATAATATTAGGGCTCATTTTAACATAATAACACAGGTATGGAATATAACTGGCTCTAATTCAGTCCCCAGCACTTCCCCTTTCCCTCCCTGTTCCATTTTTTTTTTTTTTACACCACTGAGCTTTCTGCTATTTAACTGTAGTTTTTTGTTTTTTTTTTCCTTTTAATCACCCCTTGTGGGGATGTGCAGAGCTGGGATGCGCTCTGGCCTGCTCACATAGGTGCAGGGAAGTTGGGTCAGACTCGCTCCGGGGTATCCCTCTCCAGGTCCCCTCCCTGCTCCCTGGTGGTTCTTTGACTTTGAACAGTTAAGTTTCAACATGTCCAAAGGAACGACATCGTATACAGCCTTCCCACATTTTAAAGATCACGCCATGGGTCGAGGACTCCAGTTCTGTTAAACGTGTGTACACTCCAGGAAGAGAAAAGGGCGGAGGAATACCTACATGATTATCAAGGTCAAGATTTCGGAGTGCTTTTTCTTTCTCTCTGCCTCCTTTCCTACGATTTACAATTCCCTGCAGTGAGTTGGTCCAACGACTGTGATCCGGGGAAAACTCCAGCTCCTAGAACTGCTCTTCTGTGTATATAATGTACAGAGAATACTACCGTGAGAACTTACCCAACCCAATTACTTAATGAAGCTTCTACATTGCTAAGTATTTTATCCCAAGGAGGGAAACACTGCAGAGCCAGAGGCAGCATCCCTGGGAAGTACAAGCTGACGGACGCCATCAGCGTGTACCTCAAGAAAACCAAGCAGCCCCTCATCATCCTCTAGATACTCAGGCCCTGGGCAAAGCGTGGGTCAGAGGAGGCACCCACATGCGTCAGTCAACCACACAGGGACAAGGCAAATACCTCAGTTCTTGTGCTAAAGAAAACCCTTATTCCAAAAATCTACAGTTGTCAATCAGCAAGAGATTTCTAACTTAGAACAATCTTCATCAAATAGCCCGTTTAAAAGAAAAGCATAAAAAGGGAGGGGGGTTCAGACTTTAGTGAGAAGTGACAGAGGGTGACGGGCTGAGAGGAGGGACGGAAGGCAAGGGCAGAGAGGGCATCCTCAGAGGAACATCTCAAGCTGACACTGTTCCTACGCGACACTAAACACTCGTCAGGCCTACAACACAGTTTAGAGGAGAAAAAACTTAGGAAATGAGAGCCACAAAGACGTGCATTTAGAAAGTCTCATTAAAAAGTGAGTTTAGGTGTTCACTTATTGTTAATAATACATTTTTTGTAGTCACATTTTAGCATTTTCACTTGCTTTTGGCGTTACACCAGGAAAGGAAGGAAGGGGCTTGCTGAAGCAGGAACCAAGTCCCAACGTGGACGGCCAGTTACACCGTGGCCAGCGTTTGTTGTTTCCCTTCTACCTCTCGATTTCACCATCAGTGAGGGACAAGACCCAGACGAGTGAGGTCTGACATCCCTTGGGCCCCTCCGATCCTACAGAGCTAAGAACACTTGATGTTAGCAGAGCTGGGGGGCCTCACAGGGAAGGGGCTAGACAAAACCCACCGCAGAGGAACTCCTGAGGAACCATCCCCTGATCAGTGAACGTCTCTGCAGGAAGGCAAAGAAGTTAAATCTTGTACCCTGAGAGACGAAAGCACTTTTTAATTGGCCAGGGGAGCCACAGCAGAAAACCAACTGAGGGACATTTTGTAGATGTGACTACAAACAAATCAAGGGCTTGCCCTGGGAGAGCAGAACCACTGAAGCTTGGGATAAGAGAGGGGACAGCATTAATGGCTGGCTCCCGAAGGGACACCAAGTTCCCTTTTGCACTCTGCCAATCAAGTTGGGCAAGAAAAATATCCAGAGAGCATTCAGTGCAGGAAAGAACCATGCAGAGCAGCTCAACATCAAGAAGTATTGTGGACCAAGTCCATGTGACCCTTACCCCAGGTTACCCCAGAGGAGGCGCTCTTGGTGCCCCGGGGGGATGAGAAGAGCCTCCATTCAATAGGATCACTACTTAAAAGTGGAGGGATAAACTGGCTGGTAACCTGAAATCCCAACATCCTTTTGAAAGTAGGTCAGGGGACTGTTTCCTGGATGTCCAAGAGGTGGGCTGGTCATCAAGAACAACAAGGAGAAATCTAATGACCCATCATGGTCAGAAGGATGTCACTCAGTGATGGCCACCGTGGCAGGCTCCAAGTTAAGACGAACACTTAGTAACTACTGAGTGGGGGAAATACTAGTGATATTTTAAGGATAAAAGCTGGAAATAAAAATAGCATATATGGTACAAGTGCAACCAAACACACCTCCATATGAAAAATAATGGCAAGGCACAAACAAAACGCTGCCCTGTTGAGGTCTGAAATTATCTTCCGATCTCTCCGTGTCTTCCTATTTTTATGGCATTTAAAAAAAAAAAAAAGTTGAAGCGGGCGCAGTTGCACAGGCCTGTCATCCCAGCACTTTGGGAAGCTAAGACAGGAGAATCGTGAGTTCAAAGCCAGCCTCAGCAACGGTGAGGCACTGAGCAACCCTGTCTCTACATAAAACACAAAATAGGGCTGAGGATGTGGCTCAGTGGTCGAGTGCCCCTGAGTTCAATCCCCAGTACCAAAATTAAAAAAGCTGAGCACCACATTTCCAATCAGCCACAGAGAGGGAAGGGGCCTCCTTTGCCCAGTACCCTGTTAGTGGTACTTAGCATCCAAGCATCCGAGTGTGGCAAGGGTTTTATGATTTGTACCTACCATTTCCTAGATGCTTCAAGACTGAGACCAAGTCGGAAATCCTGAAAATGTTCAACTGTATTTCAACACTGTTGAACGAGCCAGAATCTTTGATGCTCTTAGTTAATTTGAAAGGGAATGGAATCCGTCAAAGACTACCTATATTAGTCTCAGTCAGAGGTGACAGACTGACTTGTGGCTCGAGCTCAAACTAGTACTTTACTAATCTAGAGACTTTGTTAACCACACCAGGCTGCGATGCACTTTAGATGATTAAAATCAATAGATTCTAAGGTGAGACACAAATGCACGTTCCTCTCCCCAGGGCTCTCACCCCAAACCCAGATGGGCCCATCCCCAGACCCAGCAGCAGGTGAACGGGGACCAAGGGCACAGGATCTCTTAGCTGTCCTCTCTTCACGGGCTGTGCTAGGGCCCGAACATCACAGAAGTGAGCGTGCAGGGGCGGAAGCCAAGGTGGGACCTTCAAGAACAGGGGTGCTGCTCAGGTGGGACTCCTGGAAAGACAAGCAGAGCCAGCTGTGCAGCGGTGGACAGCAGGTGCAGGAAGTCAGACACGACAGGTCATGGAGACGCCACTAGGGCTGACTCTTGCTAGAGGCCACCAGGGCTTGGGAGTGGACGAGCCCAATGGCCACATGCCTGTGGCTGTCCTTGGACTGCTTGGCAGCAGGTCACGGAGCTGACAGCCACCCCTCCCCGCAACACCCCGTTTGCCAGGGTCTGGACCTGCCTGCGATTAAACCGTTTAAAGGTGCTGGCTTCAGAACACACGTCTGGAGCCTTCTCTTCGTCCACACTGGGCGCCCTTGGTGAGCTCAGGCCTGTGCGGCCTGTGTGTGTCACTCGCATGCTTGTCAATCCCTGACATACAGCCCTGGCTGGGAAGTGTCCAGAGCTACATCTCTAAAGCCAACTGACGTCTCAGTCTGGGGGGTCATACGCAGCGGGAACCGCTCACGCCCTCGGCTGCACCCCTCGTCCCCTCCCGCCTAGCACTGTGCGCCCCAGGGGTGACCTGCTGCAGCCCACATTCTGCATCCCACCAGCACATGCTGTGTGAGCCGCCGTGGCCTTCAGGCTGACTCCGCTCACTGGGTTCACGCCATCGCCCGGTGAACCCTGCTGACACCCGGCATTCGGCACCCAAGGCCGTGTCTTCCTGCACACGACTCCTTCCCCCCGACCTTTCCACTGCAGAAGCCTCTCAGCAGCAGCAGTCAATTCCACGTTGACCACACCTCACCACCTCACTGCTGTCCCGATGCTGGACAATGTCGGGGCCTCCTAGTGCTCCCTCCTACAGACTCACCCACCCACCCACCGTCTATGTTCTCAGCAGCTTCCGGAGTTATCAGAACGATGCATTTAAGACACGAGTGGGGCACTGCCTCATCTCAAAGCCCCTCGAAGGCTCCCATTTCACTAAGAGGACAGTGAGCCTTCACACACTCCTCCACGTCACCTGCCCCTTCTGCACCTTGCCCTTACTCTGCCCACTTGAAGGCCCTGTGGGGAGACTGGCAGCTCAGACGTCACAGGCTTCCCAGTGAGCTTCACCCGGGGCCCCGTATTTGCAGAGGCCTGCCTCTGAGCACTGGCCTCTCCATCCTCCTCCCCCTCCCACAGCACCTACCTACCACCTGCTCTACACCACCAGGCTTCTCTGCCTGCTCCCACCCTAGAGCAAGGAGCGGAGGACTTGGAGACCCCTGTCCACCACTGCACGCCCGTCGTGGCCAGCCCCGCTGACCAACAGAAACACGAGGACTGCCCCGGATGTCGCCGGGGCGGTCTTTTCAAAAGTAAAAAGATACAGCTGAAATGGACTCTTGACATGCAATCAGTGAAGAAGAAATCGGGCAAATATTTTACATTCTTTTCTTCAAATAAATGCTTCAAAATACTCACTGGACTTTATACTTGGGGTACATTGATAGTTCTAGCTAGTCATATTTCAAGGGCTCAATATCCATATGCAGCTGGCAGCTTCCGACCTGGACAAGGTAGGTCCAGCACGACAGCTGGTCTGTGACACACCTTCATAAGGATGCGGGGAACAGATGAACACAAGAGGGCGGCCCTCGCAACTGCCCCACAGAGACTGCTTGTACGTTGAGAAAGCTTCATGGCAGACGCAAAGCAGCCTCACGACAGGGAACATGCTGACTACTTCTTCTACTTTATCATGTGGCTAGTCTATCTCAAAACAGTCTCAGTACAACCCACTAAGTTATGTCCCAAACCTATAAGCTGGTCCCAGTGCCCACTTTGAAAACCTCTGGTCTGAGCAAGCTTTAAAGCGCAGCGTCTGAGATGGGCAGACCTCAGGACCCTTGCTCTGCCCTGAGAGTTTGCTCAGTGCTCTTTGAAAGGGAAACAAGCCAGTCCCCAGAAGAAAGGGAAGTGGAGGCAGTCCCGGGGACCCTTCCAACCCAAGGGCTGCAATGATCACTGTCCAGCCAGTGATGCAAGTTTGCTTTGTTAATCAAGTAATTTTATATAACTTATCACCCTGTCAGGTAATTCACAAAACGTGTTATTACCTATAATTATATGCTACATACACACTAACATACAACATTCAAGGGGAGGGCTGCACGGTTTTCATACTTCAAAAAGACGAGATTTAAAGGGAGGAGAAAGAGCTCCTCTCTCTTTGCTCCCCACCATCCTTTCTTCCAAGGCCACAGAAACACGGCTAATCATTCTACTGAGCACAAGGGAAGAGCACACACGACCAACCTTCAATTCATGTGGACAAAGTGCCAATCAGCGGGAGTCTTTTGAGAACAAGCCACGACCATGAGATCCAACTCAGCCCTGGGCGCAAGTCTGCCCTGGGAGCGTGAACCCATGCAGGATGGACTCCAGGATGGGCACCACACACCAGGGGGAAGCTGGCAAGGTCCGCAGCACCATGTCGCCCTTCTCAGGGTTTTGTGCTGTCCCCTTCAAATTTCTTCCTGAGGGTTTTGAGTTGGCAAAGAAAGGGAATATTCCCAGGTCTCTGCTAAGAGGATTAGCTGCCACCTAACATGAGAACTTCCTCCCAAGACGTCAAGGTGAGCGGGTGGGAGACTCCTGCCCTCGGCAGATGGAGCAGTGAAAACATCATTTTAAAAACCATTTGTTACTTGGTTTTGTATTTTTGACTGTTCACGGAACAAAATATGGCTGCTTGATAATTGCTGCAAATACCAACTTTACTACTAAGTATGCCTTCATGTACATTTCAACCGGGGGCTTCTGCTGGAAAACGAACTCTATTGAGCATATTTTCTCTGAAAATCAATATTTAAAAAAAAATTTCTTTGAAACTAGCATTCAAGAAGAGACAGCTCTTGTTTACAGAGTAACTTAGTTTAGCATTTTGGCTAACAATGTTTAAAAACAGCTAACTTGAAATGCAAACATTTAAACTCTGAAGTTTGACTGTGGAGAGCCCACGTCAGTCCCGCGGGAACAGCACGAGGAGCAGGCCTTTCCCCAAAACTCTGTCTCTACTAAGAACATTGCAGATCACCGTTCTATTAGCTTTAGCACTAAGAATTCTAAGGGTTTGAAGAAGTTTAACAGTCGCCAGGTCTTTGATGGCCCTGGTAAATGCCTGATGACTACTAAGAAGCAGCCAGTCCCACGAGGACGTGTGTCCTATGATTCCGATTATACAAAATATCCAGAGTAGGTAAATGCGTATGGACAGGAAGCAGATTTGTTCTTGCCAGGGTGGAGAGATGCTGAGTGACTGCTAACTGATGCCAGGCTGTCTTTCCTGCATGACAATATGTTCTAAACCCCAGGACATGGTCACAAACTCTGTGAACATACTAAAAACCACTGAACAGTACGTATATTTTAATTCGGTGAATTGTATTGTCTCGATGATAATCCCCATAAAGCTCTTGCCCCAAATTAGCATGCCTGATAACATTTACAACACCCCTGGTGAGAAGCCTAGGGGAAAATCAGGTGACTCGCTCAGCGTCCCCAGATGCTGAAGGACATGGTCCCCAATAGCCACGTCTCCTCTCTCTGAACCCACTCTCCCTAATGGCACCCAACACTGGTCTGTCCTGACCCTCCACCCTTTATCTTCCCGACTAGAAGAGAAACTGAAGACAGAGGCTGTGGCCTCCTGTGTAGCTGGGATGCTGGCACCTACCAGGGAACCACCAAGGAGCCTCTGGGATAAGCACTAGCACAGCAGGTGGCTGCGTCTGGATGCATGGTGAACAGAGGCCCCAGACTGGACCCACACAACCAAGGAGCAGCGTGCCAGCCTTGCTCCTGAATCTGTTCTCTGATTCGTCCCAGCCCTTGGGCACACAGCAGCCCTTGAAGCTTATCGAAGTCACATCACCATAACCTTACCACTTAGATGTCAAGAGGCAGAACATGCACAACTGTCAAGTTTCTTGCTTAAAAGAAAGCTGCCTGGTAGGACTTCTGCAGAGTGGCCAGCACCTAGCCATGAAGATGAGGGAGGGGAACCCAGACACAGAGAACCTGCCCAGCCATGCAGCCTGGCCAGGCTGTCAGAGGCGAGCAAACTCCTGCTTTAGGAAAGCTGGAGCATGTGCGTTTCTCTGCCTCAGGCTTGTCTCTACCCTGTTATAAGCTGGGCATAGGGATGTTGTGTGTCTGGGGGCAGAAGCATCTCAGTGCTTAATTGAACTGGGGGACTGGCCATGATGTGATCATCTGGAAACACATGGAGACTTTCTTACAGTCTTTATAACAACTTCATGAATTAATAGAGAATTGAAAGGCTACACATTTTGATCATTTTGAATGGTTAGGTAACAATTATTTTTTTCTCTTTTTTTTTTGAGTGGTACTGGCAATGGAACCCGGTGGTACTTTAGTACTGAGCTATAACCCACTACTTTTCAAAATGTTTAAACTTTTGAGACAAGGTTTCAATAAATTGCTTAGGCCTTGCTTAAGTTGCACAGGCTGGCCTTGAACTTGAGATCCTCCCGCCTCAGTCTCCCGTGTCATTGGGAGGACAGGTGGTTGCCACCATATCTGGCTGGAAATGTTACTTTCATTACGTGAATACTTAAATCACACAAATAACACACTTTCAAAGGAACCAATTATTTACATTTTAAATAGCCGAGGAGCATATACAATTTTTAACTAAGAAAAAATTTATTAGACACCCTGAAGGGTATAAGATCTACCCCCAGACAGCTCAAGTTGGGGTCCAAGGAAAATCTCAAAGATTAAACTTGATTTTAAATTGTTTTAACTTTCTCACAAATAAGTCGACTACTTACAAAATGAACCAATATATATGATGTGAAGCTTGACGATGTAACTGTGACCCCATGGGCTCGATAATTGTCTTCAACTCTCCACGCCATTAAAGATTGAATATGAAAGGATACATTTTAGAAACTGGGTTGGTTTGAATTTTCAGCAAAATGTATGTGGGTGCACTGTCAATGGTGGGGAAAGCAAGGACAAAATGCCATGTAAACCTTTGATAAATGAGCAGGTCACGGCAGGCAGCCACAAAACAAAGATGCCAACATCATGGGTCTCGGAGAGAGTTCTCTTCGTTTCCATCTTGGTATTCTAGATGACCTTGGGCAGGTTCCTTATCATCTATGGGCCACTTTCCCAGTTTGTAAAGTGAGGATTTTAATAATTGCTGTCTCCCTCTCAGGAGAGGGAGAGGATGCCAGCCTCTGGAACCATCCGGCACAGGGCTCAGAGTTGCTTACAAGAAAAGTGTCCTATCAGTACCAGACATGATGACTGATTTACGACTCTTCAGAACTCTGAATCTAAGTCAAAAAATGCTTTTCTGAGTTTGCTGGACCAAGGTAATGCACATGACCCGCTGTCCTCATTCTGCCTCTGGTGGCATGATTATTTGCATCAACATTGAGTATCAACACACAGTATCTGAGAACTTCTTGCACCTGAAATCCACATCACCCGTGGTGTCAAAGATGGGCTGCTTTTGGTCTCATCTTTTGCTGACGAGCAAGATTTTCTGTTTGCTAAAGGCTGCCTCTTCAGAAATGAATGTTAACCATGATCCTCATTTTACACATTTTTTATTTTCTGTTTCTAGCAAAATGTTTTTCTCTTACTATATGTAAAAGATCTAGGGAAACAAGGATGTGTCTCTGAAAGGTCCATGAGATTACAGGTAAAATTTACATACATAAAATTTTATGTTGGAACCTATAAATCCTGACTTATTTTTGAAAAAGGGAAATGACTGCAATTTGGGTCAAAACAGAGATGGAATGGATACTGTAACAGAAAAAAAAGTAACAAAACACTCATTATGAATAGGAAAAATGAAGATCATGTATAAAGAATAACAACAACAAAAGCAGAAGCTGGTGAACGCTAGAGAGACTGAGCAAAACCTCTGAAGCCCCAGCAAACAGGTCAAAGAGAGAGACTGGCTGGGCTCGGTATTCGGCTTTCCTGCATCATGAAAGGAGGGGTCGAAAGAGAGAGACAGGTTTAGGATCCAGAAATTTGCCAAAGGGGTCCTTATTTGCAGGTGCTGAATGATGGAATAGACCATGCACTCAGTGGTAACTGAAAATAACCCGTGTTTTTAAACATGCAGTTTCTCTCAGTCAAGGCTAGGGACAAATTCCTAGAAGCTTTTCCCTTCCAAAATTTCCCTTGAGCCACAATTTTTTAAGTTTAAACAACATCGTAGATTCGAGGGGAAAAATGCACATCTCCATTGTTAGGTAATGGGTTAAGTGTGGTCATTGCAAAGAAGCCAAGTCTGCAGAAATGTCACTTAGGCTTGCCAGGGTGCACAAGCATCAGCTGGGGATGCTCCTACTGGAGCTGAGTGAACGCAGCTACTCTTGAGCTCAACTCCATCTTTCCAATGCCATTGCCAACTTTGTTTAACCACAGTTTTTAGTGTCCCCTATAACCCTGGCCAAAGGCACAAGATGAATTAAGCACCTGGCAGAGTTCTGCATGGGGCACACCTTGGATTAAATCACTCTGAGAGATCGCAGGGACCTGAGACAGCAAAGTACAGCCAGAGGGGCAGAGAGGCACAATCCGGATGGCACCCCAAAGCAGAAAATATTTACTAGCTGGTCCTAGGCAGAAAATTTGCAGCTTTCTGATACAGACTACTGGAATCCAGTGTCACAGCCAAGGGACGGGCTTGGCCAACAATCTTGTGCTGCTTGATGTGCCCAAAGAGCGGCTGGGATCAATTCCTTCTACAGAGCAACATCTGAGGCAGACGTCTGTCCTGTATGCAGGATGACTGGTACTTCCTACAAAGTTTTAATTAACCACAGAGTGAAATGCAGCAAATCTATACCCTCCCCCCGCAAATCAAAGTGAGAATTCAACTATGAAAACAAATGAGCAGGTGTAATCCTGCACACCTGTAACCCCAGCAATGTGGGGGCAGAGGCAGATGGGCATCCACTGGACCCCAAGATGTCACCATGGAATAGAGGCAGGAGGATCTCAAGTTCAATGCTGAGTTCAGCAACTCAGTGAAACCCTGCCTCAAAATGAAAAATGAAAAAGGGCTGGGGATGTAGCTTAGTCGTAGAGTAGCGCCCCGAGTTCAATCCCTAGTACCAAGGAGAAAGAACTCATGCCCTTTATAATACATTCTAGAATCAAATCCCTGCCTGAGATTAAAAACAAAACCGATCAAACGATTTTCACATTATGAAAGTTCTACTACGAAACCGTGTTCAGCTAAAGAGTAAGACGTCTGTATCTTACAAATACACATCTGTCGTTTAGTAAAACCTGAGCAAAGGTTTCATTCAACCACACCAGCAAATAACCTGTTTTTTAAGCAGACACAGACCTATTAAGCCAAATGGAACTTATGAAAGGCCAACATTCAAAAAATGAGATGAAGAGGAGAATGCTCAAGAATGCAGACATCAAACAGCCTGCAAGACGATCCCGCGGAAGGTGATCCCTGCCCCTTGGCCAAGGGGCACTCTAAAATCAATAAACTATGGAGCAGCCCTCAACATTTTAACCTGAATTTTTTTTTAATCTCCCAACTCAAAAAAGTGAATTTGAGAAAATGAAATTTGGCTTTAATTCATCAAGCTACATTAGTCTCTCTGAAAACTTCTAATTTTGAAATCAGGTACTTGTGTGATCTTCAAGCAAGGTCAAGAGCACAGGGCAGCCTGGAGCCCACCCCCCAGGCACTGGCCCCACACTGCTGAGCGATGCCTGTTGCCAGGGTGGCTGACTCTGAATATCTGAAAGATGACTAGGGAACAGCCAGATGGGCATCCACTGGCCCACAGGACATCAGCCCAGAACATACACATTCCTGCCGGCAGCGATCTGGCTTTGTGAATCAGCCCCACAAGACACCCATGGTCCTCCCCAACATCTGGGGCCAAGAAGTGAGTCCAGCTTCCACCTACGGGAACGTCTAATCATGTCTGGGGGAAGAAATACGAACCTGTGGGCCGTTTTTGAAGGTTACACGATTTCAAAAAAAAAAAAAAAAAGAAAGAAAGAAAAACAGCTGCTGCATACAGAATCACACCAATAAACACGGGCATGTTTGACAAAGATCAGACAACACCCTGGACGACAACAGGTGCCCTGCCATGAGTTCCACGAATCGCATTTGCATTTACCTTTTTCGGCTTCTGTAAAGCGATCTTCGGTTACAGTCACCTCAAAAGGTCACTTGTCACCCTGAAAACAAGAGAACATCAAAATCTGAATGTTGGAGAAGCAGAAACCACCTGAGCACAGGACAGACACAGGCCACACCAGGGAGGCTGATGACTTCGAGGGGGACGGACAGCGAGTCCCAGGGTTCCAAGCATCTGGACCACAGGCCTCAAGCGCTTCCAGACTACAGCGCCAGTGTGGGTGGGAAAAGCCCAGCGACACGCTCCAGTCACGCCTCTGAACCTTTCCTCGTCTTGCCGTCTTATCGGTGTATTTTCGTGTGGAATCATACGTGACTCACAGGTCTTTGTTTTTGGGAACCAGGCTCTCTTGAACATGGCTCTGTTGGTGAACATCACAGCGGCGCTGATTTCGTTAAAGCAGAGGCTTATTTATTTATTTATTATTTATTTATTCCCTCTTCGGGAAAGAACTCATTCTTGTGGACAAGATGCTTTCTGCCACTCTGGACCTTTCGAAATGAGTAAGCGCACCACAGTCCTCAGTTTGGGGAGGGCTGGGGGGTTAACTGCTGGTGAAATCTGCTCAGAGAATGTTTTCCACTTCGCCTCTATCTACCAGATCTACCAAGCTAAATGAAAACAGTTCGTGTCGCATGAGATGAACAATTGCAGTCAGGCCTTCTGAAGCAGGCTGAACACACCCTCCCTGCCCCACACGGGCCCGGCACCCGCATGCTCCCATGGCAAAGCAGTGTGAAAACCTTTAAGAAACACGAAAGCTACCTCCTTCTGCCCATGGAACTGGGACCAACACACAGCACAAGGGGGAAGGAAACGTGTTTAACGACTCAGATCAAGTTACCAACAGGGTCTAGGATTCCTTCCACTGCCACTGACCAACTGCTCCTAAGGCTTCAGGATCGAGAAATCAGTCTGTGATTCCACTAACACGTTCACACCCCCGTGCTCACTCTTCAGAACAGTATGTCACGAAGTGGTTTCGGTTTGATTTGAATATATCCCTCTTAGCCCTCTGCCGTCAGCCCCAGCGTGAAAGGCAGCATCTCTAAGAAGAGTAAAAGCTTCTTTCACCAGGGCTAAAAATTTTAAAGTGGCACTTTGGTGTGTACCATCTTTGAGGAATTGATCTGAGGCCAATTTATGACATTTCCACCAGCAAGTGTACGCAGATTCTTGCCATTAAGATTGGAAAAAAAGATGCAGGCTCTGAGTGAAATCATCGTTCTCGTGTTGATTGTAAGAGGAAATTGGGGGTTTGCACCATAAATGTTCACCCTTTGGGTGGGGGAAAACCCTGGTTCAGGAAAGGATGTGAAATTACATTTTGCAACCTGCCCCAAGTCTTTTTTGTTTTGTTTTGTTTTGTTTTTGTTTTTACACAAAACAATTCAGATTGAAAATGAAAATCGTGCACTTTACTGCTGATGTACATCCACAGCATGGGTGTCTCCAGGACAGGGAACTGCTGTCAGGCAGGCTTTGGGTCCTCGAGGCACAGCAGCCTCACTCCATCCTGTCAAGTCCCCTTGAAGAGACAAGCTGTGACTCCTGACCAGGCACAGGGTACCCACCACTCATACAAGTAACTCCCAGGGAAAGCCAGCGACTCTGGCAACAGCTCTGGATCCTCAGTGAGCCAGTCCTGTTCTGGCGTTTTCCTTGGGGTGCTCTGCAATGCATGTGCTGAACTAATCTTACTGTTTATCTGTGTCTCTTTTGCATGTTTGGCAGTCGGACCTATCGTATTAGACTTTGCAATGCAGATGAGATTTGCTATCGTAGAGGCCTGGCAAACAACTGGACCTCATTAAAATTTAATTTAAAGAAAAATCACTGGAAATGCCTCCTTTGAATAAAGTTATCTCCGTGCAGCGTTCGAATGTTTCCAGGTGATACCTGTTCTTTCTGCCTACCCACCTGCACGGTGAGGGACCTGGGGAGCACAGACAGAAAGCCCACGCCGGCGCTCCTCAAGTTTTGAAGTGTAACGTTATCCTCAGGGAGTCAAAACAAAACAAAACAAAAACAATAACAAGAAAATTATACAGCTGACCCTCTGACGACATGTACACCTGAAAGCAATACGAAACAGGCCACGTTTAATTTTCACTTCTACATAAGAAACTGCCAGGGGCTGGGGTTATGGCGCAGTGGTAGCATGCTTGCCTGGCATACATGAGGCACTGGGTTCGATCCTCAGCACCACGTAAAAATAAAATATATTCTGTCCACCTACAACTAAAAAAATAAATGTTTAAAAATAAAAAAAAAAAAGAAACTGCCAGTGCAGTACGAACTATACTCCATAAATGTTAATGCACAAGCATATTTGACCAACCATTAATGTATTTCTGTTGCATTTTTAGAAAAAGTATCCATTAGCAAAGGAATCTAAAAAATATCTTTCTAGCTTTGCTAAGATTAATAGTTCAACAGCTGTTTGCCATCATGGTAAATTAAATGAAATATGTCAACATAATAGACAAGAAAATTAGGGGGAAGTACTGAGGCCTGAGTTGGCATCCTTACAAGCTCAGAATAGGAAATCAACAACTAGAAGAAAAATCTACATTTCAGGTTTTTTTCCCAAAGCATAAAACTTCCATTTCCAAAACTATATTTGCCATTTTTCAGTTACTTTGACTGATCAAATAAATCAACTATTTACCTATATGTTTCCTGGCAGTACAAGTACCAGGACTAAAATTAAAACGATTATGTAAAGGTTTTAAGTAAAGAACAACAACAACAAAAAACCTCTGGCACACTTATTTTTTAAAAAATGCTATCACCATACCAATTGCATTTTTTTCTTTTTCTATCTTCCAGTTTCCTATTGGTTTTAGGTGTACAAGTGAGCAGGCTATGGTAAACAGAAATTACTTATTTTCCTTTATGTCACTATCTGTAACAGCGGAGATGCTGCAGACACCTAGAAGTGCTCCAGGGTCTCTGCACTATGAATTGCATAGGACCATTTACCTGAGCCAACCTGGTGACCACCAAGGCCATGAGAAAAGGCCACACCACAGCTGCCCCCGGGGTCAGAACCCTAACACAGCACAGCCCTCTACATCAAGAGGCTCCTCTGCAGGGCCCTTGCTACTCTAAGGTGTCCACATTACCCGTCCTTGGACACATGTGCCCTTCCTTGGATCAGCGCCATACATGATGTGACCTGCCAAGCGGCACACCCTGCCTGGAACTGCGTCACAGGTCAGAGCGGAGGTGGCTCACCACCTGAAAACCAGCTGCCAGAATATTTCTCCCATCAAGAGTATTTGAAATAAAGGATGTGTGTCTATGCCACATCGCAGAGCTGGGCAGAGCATCTCTGACGGAGGACCAACAAATTTCATCTCCAGCTTCAGCCACGCCAACACTGGCTGAGAACCATGGTGAGTGACCCTGTCCATGACGCGGGCGGCACGCCAGGCCTCAGAACATGGTTCCAATCGCCCTCAGGCCTGCAACTACAGGGCACAGACTCCACGTGTGCAAATGTGCCCAAATGGGCCCATTTCCAAGAGATAAGTGTCTCTTCGGGGACAAGTCATAACTCATCCTGAGCTTACTGTTCAATGATTTCTTAGAAAACAGCAAGAGAGCAACACATACCTGACTAGTGGAAAAATTAAAACACAAGGGTGACTTCATCTACCACACCTGAGACAAGAAAATCCACGTAGATCTCGACTCTGGAGTGTCTTCATGTAACATGTAACTTCAAATAGAGTCAAGTATGCAGGAAGACAGAAGGAGAAAGAGGAGGAGAAGAGGAAAGAAAGGGGCACACAGGAGAACAAAAGCCTAAGAAGGACAGATGGATCAGGGAGCACAGCAGGACGGCCTGCAGCCCAGGTCTCCTGGCCAGGGGTTGTGGACGCCATCCGGACTCATAGCACACAGGCACTCCATTTGCTTCTCTCGTCTCCATCAAAGAAGGTGCCACTCAGGTTCCACCATCTCCCCACTTCCCCCCAGCCCTGCTGGCAAGGCTGTGCTTCCTGCTCGGGGCCCTCTGGGACCTTCCCCAAACCACAGGGCCCAACCTTGAGGTCCACTCAAGCAGACGGAGACCTCCAACAGTAGCCCCCACGCAGGCCACGTGGTGCGGGAACCCCAGCCAAGTGTGCCTGGCGCCACCCCAGCCGGCAGCCTCCCAGGAGCACCGCATCGCCTTTGCCCTCTGGAGAAACGGCTCTGCTCTGGCCTGCACCCAGCTCGCAGCCTGGCCGCGGTCATGCCTCAGCACTGCACAGGGACCCTCTCACAGCCTTTAGGAGGTGAATCCCCAAACAATATTTGCTGTTTTGCCTTTGAAGCCCTAACAAAGCCTTTGTTTTAGATTTACCTCCAGTGTGCAATAAGAGTTAATAATCAAATCCATCCCAACCCCCACAAATGTTAAACAGAAAGATAAAAGAAATGCAAATAGCTATTGTCATGGAAAGTTAAAGTACCTGTCTGTATTTTTAAGTGAAAACTATTATCTCTATCAATCAAAATTTAAGAATACAATAGCGCTAATCACAGAAGGCAACTCTGACGGAGTTACTTTTCCTCATAAAAAAGAGTATTTTTCCTCTTAAAAAACGAGGATAAAAGTCATATACTTACAATTAGATAGTGTATTTGTAATTTTATTATTAAAAACCTTCACCAGCCTCACTGTTAATATGCCTCTAAGTCTCTAGACTGACTTGTGCCCAAGAAGACCCAAGTCCCCACATATTTTAATAAGACTGATGAAATTTTATTTAAATTCTCCCAGTTTCCAACCTGCGGGGGAACAGCACACTCTTCTGTTGGAAAGAGTTACTCTGACGGAGCAGCAGTCGGCTGGGAGGCAGCCCTGCAGTCCCTGGATGCCGTTCCCACCCCTGGAACATCTTCAGGGGGACCCGGCCTCCTGGAGGGCTCGCCTCCTCCCTCTTGGCCTCTCCTTTTGGAAATGGTGAACATCTGCCCTCCTGAAGGAAGCAGACGGCCCAGTACTCCCCAGAATGATCCAGGCGCACGTCACAGGGATTTCTGACTCTTTTTAAATTCACTTTTCTGAGCTTGCATTAGCCCTGAGTATGGTGGTTTCTAAAGACTGTACCAGAACAAAAAATAGCAAGACCCCAGATAGTAAAACAAACAGCTCAAGATTAACATTCCTAGAGCAAACAGGGAGGCCAGGATGGCATTATCAGACAGCCTGGATGGTGTCTCCTCAGCCACGGGGCCAAGAGGCTGTCGTTTCCCCAGTAAGATCAGATTTCCTCCGTCTCCACCGCCTCTCCCCACACCATGGCCAACATCTCTAGTGTGCTATTAATATCAGTGAAGAGGCGACTCAGTTTCCACAGAAGAAAACCCTTCCTATTCCGGCCTGGACCTTCGGGGAGGACCCGGCCGGTGTGGACAACACAGCAGCGGACTTTGGCCGCCCTCTTTACAGTTCGGTCTTGCACACTGTTTGAGGCTTTGAGCAAACAATGGCAGCATTATCTGCAGGATAGTTACAAAACAGGACTGGTTAGGACAAAGAATAATAAAGCTGCTCTCACTCTTTCTCCTTCCTTTCTGATTTCCTCCAGTCCCCAGGAGCCTCCCTCTGCCAGCCCCAAATCAGCCGCGTTCCCTCAGAGGCACCTGTACTTGTCTGTTTCAACAGGGGCAGCAACTGCCGAAGGCCGGGGACCAGGCGGGCTCTGGGTGGCGCCCAGGGGGGCAGCAGCAGAGTGCCCTCTCACCCTCTGCAAAATGAAAGGAAGGCAGCAGCGTGGCGGGCGCACACTTACCCGCTCATGGTGAGGAGGCAGAGCTTGGGGGCGGCAGAGGCAACGTTCACACAAGGGAAGAAAGTTGAGACTTTGTAATGGAGAAACTCCAGGCTCCCGAAGCCCCGCTTCAGGGGCTCCAGGGCCAGCGGCAGTGTGGAAGGACTGGAGGTATGTGCTACACACAACAAAAGCCACTGCCTTACTCTAGATTAAATATGCAGGAAGAGGCCCTTTGCATAAACACAAACACTCAGCAAATGAATAACTGGCTCAATCAGTCGCCCGCTGTGCCTTCTACCTGTCCTCCCTCTGGTGGGAGACACTGCCGGTTCCAGGGGACACCACAGAATGGGAGACAGCCAAAGGTTATGTTGCTGTAATAACAATTAAACTAAATTGCATTCACAAGTAATTAAGAATTGGCTCCTGGGGGATGCAAGTGGGGGGACCCACGCTATCTTGTTTCCAAGTACTGGGAGAAGTACTGGCACAGTACCCGTCGGGGCAGTTGTGCATTTTCCCCAAAATACATCCCCAAAGCCTGCCTTCCAAATCTCCAACACTCAGAGTTTTAAACGATCACCCAGTTCAGTCCCAATTTAGGGTCACAGGTATACTTCTTGTTTCTGATTTGTCACATTATGAACCAACCTTTGGGACTCTGTACAAAGACGTACTTTTATGTGTCTATAAAATGTACACGGGCGTCAGTGTACACACACATGTGTATGCCTACCCACACACGGCGTGCCCACATACCTGATGAAAGAGCACACACACACGTGTCCCACTTTAGTTCATGAATCATTTAAGAAAAATAATGTGAGTTTTCCCCAAAACACATCCCAAAAGCCTGCCTTTCAAGTGGCACTAATCCATGACCACCCATTCAAAAACATCACCCATACAGCGAAAGGGATGCTTTTAACTGAGTGGCCTCAACCACTTATCATTTCAATTAAATAACATAATTACCATCAACAATTTTCTCCATTTCAGCAGAAAATATGCCATACCTTAAGGTAATGTGTCCTCAGAACCCAGGAATTTAAGCAAGAGGAACAGCAGGAGGGCTACTGGGGACCCCACTGCCTTTTCCCAACTTGTGGGGCCAACATAGACTGACCCCATATTCTTTGGGGTCCAGCTACATGCTATTCTTCACAAGTCATTATTTTTTAATAAATGCTACAGTATTAAATGATTTTGATTGAAGTATCAATATGATTATGTCAGTCTGCATTTTCCAAGGCCACGCAGAACTTGGGGCACACCCGTGGTAGTGTGCCACAGGACATCTATCTACCTTATTGTTACAGGATAGGACTGGGATCCGCCCCGCCTCAGAGCAGGCGTCTGCCTAGCCCAGCAAAATAAATAACGCAGCTTTCTATCTCAAAAGCAAACCTCATTTCATTAGCAAAATGCTGTCTGCTGGTGATATCCTGCTGCTGGGAAAGTACAGGATAGACACAGGAAAGTTTTTTAAAACAATCTTGCAAACCAACAAAACACCCTGCACTTCGCCTTGGGCAGTCACTGAAGAAAAGAGAAATAAAAGATTCCCAAAGCTCCAAAGAACCAAATGTGGACCCTCTAAGAGGGGTTCTGTGGAAGCTAAAGACGCCCACTCCGTCCCCTGCTCTGCCTTGAGGTGACCTTCCAAAGAAGGTGTTAGATGGCCCAACCGCACGAAACAAGCCACAGAAGAAAATTTAATCAGTATATCACTGTGAAAAAGCCTTTGTCCATCCCCGTGGAGCACCTAATGACTGTCCTGGCAGTTCTGGGGTATTTATACTCCCCAGTTCATCCATATCTCATGTGGTGGAGCTGCTAATGGAAGGGCTGTTAGTGGAATCCAATATTAATGTTTCATCTCATGCAAACCTGGATGCCACTGAACGTGTTACACAATCAGACGTGGTATCTCATTCCATAGGTAGCAGATCCTGTGTTCTGAATTAATATTTTAATGACAGTGAAATAAAGATGTCAGGCCAGGTAAGGGGTCCAAGCGCGGTGGCCAGCCGGGCTCCCTGCAGAGAGGTGCTGACTATGGCGCTGTCGGCATAGACACGGGGATCGAGACCCAACTCTGCGTGCATGCCTGAGATGCTGAGTGACACATCCTGATGCTTGGAGCCAGAGATGTCACACAGACACAAGCGCCACTCCCGTCAGCCTGAGAGAGAATGCAGGGGGAGGACCGGGGCAGGGGTGCCTTCGCCGTGAGACCTCCAGAAAATAAACAGGGTGTACAGTTTCAAAGACTTCAGACAGACATCTCATTGTTCAAGCCAATTATCAGTGGAAAATAATAACAACAGATGGATTCAGAGTCGCTGACTTTTCATATGTACTTCATCTCGGCGGAACAGATGATGAAACGCGAGAGCTATCTCAGAAAGGCAAAACATCTTGCAGTAAAAGAACTCCACAGGCCAGATGGGGACCTTCCAAGGCTGCTGATTATCTTCCTATAATGTTGTAAGATAGACTTACGAAAACATTTCGGGAACTGATCAGATATGATGTGGACAATGGCTTCATTATTGGAAAGAGACACCTCAGAGTTGGGGCTGACCCCGGCAGAGATTTCAATAAGGTTAGGACTCTGAGTTTCCTGTTTGCTCATCAGGGACTGCAGGTTCCAGCTAAAACTGCAAATCTGTGTACCACAGGAGAATCAACCATTGCCCAGCAGCCCGCATTTGGGCTCCTCTCTCATTTGAGCAGAGGAGAAAAGATAAAGGGGGACTGTAAAAGGACATTATTCTCCAGGATTCTGTCATGATGGGAGGGGGGGAAATAACTGAAGCAATTCCTTATTAAAAGCACTCCGCAATAAAAGACCATCCCTGATGTGCAGCTACAGCATCTTAAATACCCCTTGCCACTGCTGATTGCAAAAGATAATTTTCTTTTAGTAGGAAATAAATACAAATTTCAGGGGTAGTGTGGTAGACAGTTCTAATAAATGCCAATCAAACTCTCAGGCAAAACCTAATACCCAAAACTAACCTAGTCTCACTAACTTAATACCACCAAGTGAGGTTTGCTGGTAAAACCCAAAGGTAAACCACAACCAGAGACCCTGCCATAAGAAATGGAGCATGTTAGGTCTCATCAGATAGGCCTTGTTCCTACGGGAGTGACAACGTATCTGCTCTGTCTCCTCCTCTGTCTCTATCCATCCATCAATTCTGCATTCATAATTTCACAAAAATCTTTCTCTGAACTGACTTAAAATATGGACGAAATCTCTGTGCTAAGAAAAAAAAGCTGATCCTTCCACTATTTACTAACATGCTTAACATTTAAAAAAATATTTTTATGAACACACTGTTGACTTCACAAGTTTATAATGTAAGTTAAAATTAAAAAAAAAGAAAAAAGAAAGAAAAACATCCCTCGTGAAGGCTTTTCTTTCAAAGTAGTCTGACAAAAGTAAATTCGTAGCAGAACACACAGGCACGAAGAAAATATCGCCAATGGCAAAATTCTGCAACTGCTTTAAGAAGCCAACAAGAACACAAAAGATGTGTGATGCAACCATCTGCCTCTCCTCATACGGCATCAATGCCTCAACTTTATCCCCACCCCTGAGCAGCCCACTCCAACGCCACAAAACCAAATGGCTTCGCTTATGTCTCCTGCACGCGGATCAACACAACGCAGTCGGGATGCAGAGTTGATTTTTACACAGGAGCCAGTATCTTGCTAAATTCCCCCACTTCAATGGTTTCATCAGCACTGTTAGTTATTCAGAGTGGGACTTCTTTGAAAAACCACCAAGAGCCTCACTGTGACGATGTTCTCCTGTGCACGTGCTTGCTCGGTCTCCAGAGAAGCACTCTTGAAAACCCTCACCCCTGCCACTTTGCATTTTCTGCTATCACCAGGAAGAACCTTTGACTTATATGTCAATTAGAACTTTTACCTTTTTTGGGGGCACAAAATTGTAGGTTGTTCACTCACTAGTTGAACTAATTTTTTAATCAGCACTATGCCAAGTCCACATGGCCATTTTCCTTCTTCAGCTCTGTCTGCACATTTATTAAGCAACTACTGTGGACCCAGCTTGCCTACTGAACATTCAACTAGAAACTCCACAATTTAAAAAAAAAAATGTTTCTGACGCATTTTAATTATTTACATGCTGATTTCTATAGTCAGAAACAATCCATGTTTGAAAGTTACAGCCCATCTACAGGATCCAATTACTCCCAAAAGGTGGCAATGAAGACTTTAAGTTTCTAAAACAAAATTTTTTTATTTAATTACACAACAGTAGAACACACTATGATACATCACACAAGAATGGAGTGTTATTTCTCATTCTCCTGGTTGTACATCAGGTAAGCCCACAGGTCATGAGTCACACACGCACATGGGGCAGTAACGTCCGATTCATTGCACTACACTTGCTCCCCCGCCCCGCCCTCTCCCTTCACGCCCCTCTACCTCATCTAAAGCACCTCTGTTCTTCCCTGCCGCCCCATTGTGAGCCAGCATCCACATATCAGAGAAAACATTCAGCCTCTGCTTTTGTGGGACTGGCTTATTTCGCTTAGCATGATGTTCTCCAGCTCCATCCTTTGACCAGCGAATGACATCATTTCATTCTTTTTTTTTTTTAATTTTTTTTTTTTAGCTGTAGATGGACACAATGTCTTTATTTTATTGCTTTGTATGTGGTGCTGAGGATCGAACCCAGGGCCTCACGCATGCGAGGCAAGCGCTCTACCACTGAGCTACAATCCCAGCCCTTCATTCTTTTTTAAGGCTGAGGAATGAAGACTTTTAATGGAAACTTCTATTTGGGCAAAATCCACAGAGTATCATGAGTACTGTATGACAAAGGGCACCGATTTAAATAGTACGGAGGAGAAGGGGCCCAGCTGGGCTCTTCTGGCCTTTTCCATTGACCTAGGGTTTGGAGTTGGAGTCGGGTGTCAGGTACAGGGTGTGGCTTGCTGTGTTCTCCAGCTCAACCCAGGCCTGCCTGCTCTGCGACTCCCAGGAGGTGGCGGCCTGGCCAGGTGTTCAAGGAGCCAGTGCTCTGTTCCCTCTGGGCGCTGCTGCCCTCAGAGTCCCCTGGTCTGCACAGCAGTGGTCACCTGCGGCATGCACACAGCAAATCTGGCCACTGGAGGAGGCATGCAGCCACTTGCTCGAGCCTGGTCCAGGATCAGGCCACCACTTGACAGACAGGATGGTGGCCAACTCCTACCTAGGTCAGAAGAGCAAGAAGCACTTGCTCTTCCTGTGGCCACACGTGGCTCTTGGTGGTTCCAGGCTCCAGTGAGATGAGTCCGTCACGTCAGCCTTGAAGGTATACATCTCAATTTCGGAGATGTCAGAGAGTCAGCTCCATGCGGGGAGGGACTTTATCTGTCCAGCAGCCCAGATCCTAGTGCTAAACAGCAGCGCCGTGACAGCTGTTCAACTAATGCAGAATACAGGAACCCGCCACCAGTGTGCGACCGCGCCAAAGGGCTCCTGTGCCCTGCTCCAGCGCCCCCTTCCGCTCCTCCCACCAAGCATCTGAGGGCTAAGGCTCCAAGGACCACAGAAAAACCCACGAGCAGTTCCACAGCTGGATGCCTGTGACACAGGTGCCTGATGACTCAAGAACAAGGTCGTGAACCTGGTCCCCGTGGCTGGAAAAACCTCCAACTATCCTTCCCGGAAGATCAGTCTCCCACCACTACCCGCACCCCTTCTTCACCAGTCCTGGAACCACGAAGCTTGGCAGCTACACATACAGAGTGCCTGCAAGTGACCTGAGAAATGGCAACTTTGTGATGAGGCGACTCTTCCTGCACCTTCCCATGCTAGCCCGTCTCCTCACGCGCGCCTGTCTGCCCAATTCCCCCGCCCCTGCAGGTCTCGGCTCCTGGTTACACTGCACTCTGGACTGAAAAGCTCCCCTGAGTCCCAAGAACCTGGACGGGGAGAAGGCACACCTGGTGGAAGGCAGGCATGACCCTCCCCAGACCAAGCTGCTCTCCCAGCATGGAGGAGAATGTGCATCCAACAGCAACTGCCAGCAGCTCGCGAGGCTGAGGCAAGAGGATCGCAGGTTCAAAGCCAGCCTCAGCAATTTAGCAAGGCCCAAAGCAACTTAGTGAGATTCTGTGTCTAAATAAAATATAAAAAGGGCTGGGATGTGGCTCAATGGTTAAATGTTCCTGGGTTCAATCCCTGGTACCAAAAACAAACAACAAAACCAGTAACTGCCTGCACAGCAGGTGATTCTGACAGGCTGGGTCTGGGTCCTCCGGGAACAGAGCTCAATGGAGCCCAGGTGGAGCCTCTGCGGAGCCTGCTCCCTTTTCTGTCCTGTAAAGCGGCACGGATGGGGAAGGACTCTTCTTTCCATCTGAGTGTAAGATTCTGCAGAGCACCGTTTCCTCGCTGGAGAATCCATGCATCAAGCTCCCCTTGGAAGGAGCGGCTGGTCTCATGAAAGGTGGGCCAGCAAGATGCACCCCTCAAATCGCTCCGTTCTTTTGCTCCTGCTTATTGAAAATCACCTTAAAGCGAGAAAACGCCTGTGCACAATGCCACAGCCACGGAGTTTCAAGACAATCAAGAAAGCAGCAGCACAACAGACTACACATGATTGACACGAGTTCCCCAGCGCCAAACAGGCTGTCAAAGAAAAGGCTGCTTGCGAGGTGAGAGGAGAATAAAGGAAAAGGGGCGGGGAGGGTGCAGGAAGAATGCCTGTGCTGCTTGGTGCTTCCTCGCTGACTCCTGAAAACCAGGCGTTATGTAATAAGCCAGTCTGCACCAGCAGTGCAGACAAGTTCAGACCCCAACACCACAGGTTCAGGCACCCGAGTTCAAATGGCAGTTCTGCTCATCAATGGTCCGGAGAACCTAGGCAAGCCACTTGAGCACTCATCCGTCTGTGGGCTCATCTGCAAAATGAGTTTATACTGCATGATGTGCTTTTGAGGAACAAAGGGGCTCAGAACACTGCCTGGCACAGAGAAACGCTGGAAGGAAAGAGACCAGCTTATCATGACCAGAGATAACTTAGCTTTAGCAAATCTAAAACTTCCTACACCTCCTGTCTGCACAGCAGCTGATAACATCTGGTTGTCTACCATGCCACGGGCTAGAAATAAACAAACAAACAACAGAACCTTTATCCAATTTTAAACTTCTTGTAAACATAAAGGGAAACTCAAAGTTCTTATTTTTTTCTCTAAACATCAGCTGGAAAATCAAAGATTTCAGATTGGGTCTCACAACCTCAGTGCAAGTCAGTCATTAATAGCTGAAGAGCAAAAGATCCAAGGACATCGACCGCCTGTCCCACCAGGACCAAAAGAGACTTTGGGGGATCTTAAAGAAGGCAAGAGGAGAACCCAGCCTGGAATCCAGAGGTATTCAAACACATGTTCCAGTACTTTTCAAGTCTGTGCATATAGCTTCTGTTACTGATTTAGGATCTTAAACAGTTTGTTTATTTTTTAAATGCCTCACAGCTCACCTTTAATAACATGTTTCTTTGACTTGGCTGAACTATGCCTCAGAAGAATTACAGGCAGGAATAAGCCTAGGTAAAAGGTTCAGGCACTAATCCACACCTGGTCCATGTAAAAAAAAAAAAAAAAAAAAAAAGAAGGCTCATATTTTCCACATAGGAACAAGCGTCTTTATGTGAACCAGTCTTCTCTTTAAAGGCTGAGGCACTGCCCACTATCCAACTGCTCAAAGGGCTCCTTCACTGGAGAGTGGAGAGGCCACAGGACCACCTGCCTCCTGGTCATACCACGGAGCACATCAGCGACAGGAAGAAACCAGAAACGCCTTAACTGAGAGGTTTGCCAATGGCAAATGACGATGGTATCTGGGATTGAACCTGGAGAAATGCCCTTTGTCTTCCCTGACCAAAAGTCAGATTTCTTCTGAATTGTGTGACCCAAACTTTTAAGTGGGAGGAACAAGGCTCAGACGGAGTCTCAGATGAGAGAACAGGAAACGCTTCAGAGCTGAGAGGTAGCTCTAGCCGTGGCACCCCTTTATGTGGATGACCGAGGTCACACAGGGGATGGGGACCCCAGCACCCACAGCAGAGGCAGCAACCTCTGCCTCACAACGACACAGACAAGCAGCAGCCAGAGAAGCAGAGAGCGTGGCCCCTGGAAAGGGAAGGCGTGTGGAGAGGAGATGTTGGAGCAGGATCCTTTGACTCACAAAGTAGCTAGAGGATGAAGGGAGGCACCTCCAGGGTCCCGCAGATGGTAGGCAGTGGAGCAGGGTCTGCTCCTAGGTCCCTGGCAGCTCGCCCTTCTCCTGCTGGGGCTCCTCCCTGGTAGAAGGGAAAGTGCCCTGTGCTCCATAGCTATCACCTGAACAAGGTGGAAACAATGAAGACTTACGTGCTGGGTGGGCAACAACCTTGGCCCCAGGACCACTACATACCCTTGTCCTGGGTCTCCAACTTCCCAGGATCCCACGGGGCACAGGAGGCTCCCTGGGGCCTTCCCTGCTATAGCTGGTACCCTCCAGATGGTCACTGGCTGCCCTGTACCTGTGAGCCACTCTGACAGCCCGGGTGTCCGAGAGCTCCTTTCCAAGGTCCCGATGCAGGGACAGTGAGGGGCAGCTCATACCTGGGACCTACCCTGCCCACGAGACAAAGGCCTTCCTCCCCACGGCATCCCTGGCTTGGCAGAGCCAGCTGCGGGGCTGCAGAGAGGAGGAAACTCAGCGGAACTTAGGGCCGATTCCTAGGGCTGTATTCGTTCCCGAGGAACTCGCACGTGGAGTCCTCGGCGCTCAGTGGAATTACCACATGCAATCAGGTTATGTTCACCACGGCGATTCTAACAGCTTATAGTTTCTACCCTGCCTTTACAGCTTTTTAAGAAGGGACTGTTTCTCTATCTCATGACCTAAAGTTCCACAGAGTTGAAGCCTTACATGTGCTGAAATGGGTAGAAAAGGGAAAAGAAAAGAGCCCACACTGTGGCCTCCTCCCACCCTCGCTCCCTGAGCCACCACTACCCAAGTAAGTCTTGCAAACGCGCTGCAGGCCGCCATGACGTCACACTGTCACCTGATCAGGTGAGCCGCGCCACAAGGCATGAATAAATACTTATCCACAACCGCATATTAAACTGGAATCCGCAAAGGCGCGCTCCAGAGACAAAGACGTTTCTATACAGAAATATTAACTAAGAATTTAAACAAATGGCCCCGCTGGAAAAAAAACAGTTCTGAAGTAGCCATATAAACTATATTTAATAGCAACAAAAAATATTTTCCTTTTGGGAAAGCAATTTGGGCTTCTGTAAGTTACTGCCTTTCACGTGACTTGGTACAGTAAGCCTGAATTCTTTCATTTCCTAAAACACAGATGCTAGGCCCCGAATTTCTACTTTTTTTTTTCTTTTAAATTAATCTTTCCCCAAATACAATACTCAAATAAGAAATTATTTTGGTACCCCCCCACACACACACAATTGTTATTTTCTTAAGCACTTGAGTGTGATGGGTCCCTAAGAACATATGTTCCCAAGCAGAGGAAAAAAAAAGGGGGGGGGGGCCCTAGTACTAATACACAATGAAAAATAAATTTAAAGCAGCCTTCTGGTCTGACATAAGAATATAAAAATGATATGAGCAAGAACAGCTTAGTTTACATACTTTTCAGTCACAGCTGCTGCTCTGAAACCACAATACCTTTAAAATGACATTTTAAGGAAACAGATACAGCACGGGTTTAGCCATTGCTAGACGCAGCTAACTCTGAATTAAAGGGGCTTTTCTTTTTATTCGTGCACTTTATATAACCCTGAATACTGCTACAATTAAGAGAGTGATTTGTTTTAGAAACGATGTGGTGATAAACATAGTGAATTACAATAATTCTACTTAGCAAGCCCCCACACACACCTATTTCCTTTAAAATCACCAGACTCAGACATCAAAACAGAGTTTCGGGGACAGAAGGAACAAGTCCCTTCTCTTGGTTACTATTTCACTGGGTGCTGAAGATTTCTCAGTGGAAACCTTCAGGCTTCCAGTGACAGGCTCACTGGAGGCCCCCTCTCTGTAAGAGATGCAGCCACTTCCCTGAATAAACGAAAATAACATGCAATTAAATCAGACCATTCAATTAATAAATTACTTCAGTGGCCCTTGCAGGCCAAGTCCCATTTAATTACATAATTTAAAAAATATTTGCACATTGCAATCACCGACATTGGCTTTGAGGTTTCATAATACAAACTTAACACTCGAGTTAGAGAACAAATTTATTTAATAAATGCAAGTCTAAGTGCTAGAAGGCCGCAGCACTCACCCTGCAAAATCACTTAGCACATCCTCAGAGAAAGCAAATAAACTTTCCCAGTATTTCGTAGAGGCTGCTGCTGAGTGTCAGGAGCGCGGGCGGCTTCCTGTGTTTTCTCTCCATGTGTTGCTTGTAAATCTGCCCGTCCTGGGAGGTGCCTGGAAGAGAGCTAATGGACGAAATGGTTCCAGTAAAAGATAACTGGAAGATAAACGAAGGTGGAGGATGTCAAGGACCTGGTTGTAAACTCCTCTGCAGAGGGAAACAAAGAGAAGGCCTCTTGCCTCTCCCTGCTCTGAAACCCGGAGATGCGCCCTAAGTTAACATGGTGACCGTGGGTGAGATGCTTTCCATTAGCCAGGCTCACACAGCCGCGGGGCGAGGAGGACATGCACAGAGCCGGAAGTGCAGGGTGCCAGAGCGGGCAGAATCTCCACCACCATGGCCTTCCCTGGGGTGTGCGGGAGCCGGGCCTCCCAGTGAGCCTTCCAGAAGGCCACCTGACAGGGCCTGCAAGCAGCTTCTCTTCCTCTTACACTTCCACAGAAATCTTCCTAAATGCATGCGCCTTCAGAACACCTCACCCACAGTGGCCACTGAGCTTCTCCAGCTGCATGGGGTCGCCCCAGACCACTGGTAATTCTGCTGCCGACATGGTTATTCTGTTGGCACGGTTGTTTTGTTATTGTCTGTAGGAGTTCTTGAAGATTTCTGTCAGTTATACCCTGCTGTGCATCCACTCGCTTTCTAGAAGCTTCTAGGCTCACCTTCCAAAAGTATCTAACTTGCAGCAAACAAAACGCTTGTTAAAAGGGCATTCATTGCAAGTTCTGACAGTTAGAAGGTTAAGTTGGGTTTATGTAAAAGACTCTGGTGCAACCCTGCAATCACTTCAACTCTGAAGCACCCTCGGTCCAACAGCCACTCGCTCCCTTCCTGGAAGCTTCTAGAGACAGCTGCTGCCCTCAGCCTGCACTCATCCAACTCCCCAACACCCTTCACCCTCACCAGCCCCTGACACCTCGGCTGCCAAGCTATTTAGCTTCAGCCGCTTTCAATTTGGCCAGCTGGGTCCCTTCTCAAATGGTGGTTTCTCCAGGTGGTCTCCCTCTGGCTGTGCCTCCCCATCACCTGTCACCTGCTGAGGCATCCCACCCAAGTGCTCTTCCATGGGCCTGGCCTTAGGGGACGCTGCCACCTTCCACCAGGCCATGAGGCATCAGGCCTGGCCACATCCAGCCTCTGCCCTTCTCTCTCTTCCTTCCCTCCTCTAGAAAGTCCACTGACCCTACTGCTTTGGGGGCAGCGACTAGAAGCTCCACTTCCTTGTAGTCACCTCAGGATTCTGGCAGTACAGGATGGCTCTCCAGGGGCGGCATGCAGGTGGGGTGGAGCTGGTTCCTATGGGTCACGGCAGGTGCTGCAGAGGAGGTCTGCACTCTTACAGATGGTGGTCAGCCCACAGGCAGCGACTGATCTCTGCTTCCTGGTCTCAGTGCCCAGGGTCTCACTGTGAGCCAGTGGAATGGGCTGCGGCCTTCAGGTCGAGGCCCTAGGTGCCGTAGGTGTGCATACTCCTCCTGATCAGCAAACAGGAGCAGCCGTGCAGGACCATCCCTGGCAGGTGTGCCCACATGGGGAGGCCAGAGAAGAGTCGAGTCTTCTCACTCTTCCTGCTAAGACTGGATGGCCACACAAGGGCAGCTGAACTGGACTCCTGCAATGGCCTCCCAAGGTCCTTCCTGTCCTTGGATTTGTCCATGCAGAAGACATGTTCATCTTGGAAAACGCATGATCTCGCACAAATCCCTCAATTCCCAGAGGGCCTCTGCCACATCATCTTCCTATTTTTGACGTCAGGATTCATCTCAAACTCGATGTAAGCACCCAGTGCCATACGCTTCCCACTACAATCACCCTGGCTTCGAGATTTCTCAGCTTCCTAAGGTGGGGAGGGTGGAATCGAAACCTCCAGTCGAAACACCCTTCCCCATACACAGAAGGGCCTTGGTGATGACGGCTAGGATTCCTGCAGTTCCCAGCCCCAACCCTGCCACCAGCAGGTGCCCCTAGGTGCTCTGCACATGGGCACCTTCAAGCCTCTGCCGAGATCTTGCCACCACATGGCTCCGCCCCTTGCCAGGAGAAGCTCTGCAAGTCCCAGGTAAATCAGCCACGAATGTGGCTTCCTCCAAGAAGCCGTCCCTAACCCTCAGACAGAGGCCCCCTTTGTCCAGTCTACCTGTTCAGTGCTTCCTGGACAGGAGCACTTCCATTTTACTGCAGTGGTCAGTAGCTTCTCCTGCCACCTGCGTATGCTGTCCACAAAGAGAACTTCCTAGATCTTGAGTGAGTGGAGTTGAAGAACTCGACTAAACAAATTCCAGTATTTTCTTCTTCATCAACCAGCTCTTGCCAGCCGAGTCTCTGCCCACGTGGCTCAGAGGAGCTTGGCCAGCACACCGCCCCGCAGATGCTCCCACTCTGAGGGTCAGGAAATGCCTCGTGGCTGATACTGACGTGAAGGACTGGGATCGAATCTCAACAAAACACCTCACATTCCCTCGAAGTAAAATCCCCTTTCCGTTCATACAACAGCGCAGGAATGAGCGAGGAAGCTGTACGAATCCCTCTAACTGACTCTCTACAAAGAAGAATTGAGACCTGGAGAAGGCGATTTTGATAGAAAGCCTGCGCCACTCACTCCTTCGTCTGGCAATTGAGACTCACTACGCCCCCAACGTCACTACCTTGCCCCTAACGAACAGTGCCCTAATTTAGACTCTGCACACAAAAAGCTCCAACGTGCTAACCCAGCAACTGAGACCTCGTAAGGGCCGTCACGGAGCCCCCCAGGGACCTCCCGCCCTGGGCAGACTTGGTAAACCCCAGGCGGGCCAGACACAGCCCAGATTCAAGAAGTGGCATCTCCTAGGTTACCGAAAGACAAAAGCCGACCTCTGGACAAGGGGCACAACCAGGCGTGCTATCCACAACACACGAGGCCCCCAAGCATCGGCTCTGAGATTCAGGTCTGCAGAGACCCAGGACTGACGTTACCAGAGGCAGTGTGCTGCTTATAGTGGGAGCAGCCGCAGGCAGTCTCTGGTCTTGTTTCTCATGGTGACGAGCGGGCCGAGTCACAGCAGGCTGTGATCCTCCATTTCCTCATCTGTGCAGTGGGGTCATGAGATTCTAATGAGATGCTCACTCCTATGTAGGTACTTGGTCCTTATGTGCATGGACGTGTGAGATCAGGAGAAGGTGATTTTGATACAAAGCCTGTACCACTCACCCCTTCGTCTGGCAATTCATGCTGTGCTTTAGTGAACGCCCCATGTCACGTGGCACATCCACAGGAATGAAGCTGGGCTTCTGTCCTCAAGGAGCTCAGTCACGATCTAGGCTATGCACAGTAGGATCCACTGGCTACATGGGGCCACAAGTATCTAAATTCATTAGAGCCAAGTAAAACTGAAAATTCAGCTCCTTGGCCACACAGGTCACATTCACAAGGCTCCAGAGCCACACCTGGCCAGGTGCAGCGGTACATACCTGTCATCCCAGCTACTCAGGAGGCCGAGGCCAGTGGATCACAAGTTCAAAGCCAATCTGGGGAAAATCAGGGGAACCTATCTCAAAATAATAAAGGCTGGGGCTGTAGCCCAGTGACAGAGCACTTGCCTAGCACATGAGGCCCTGGGTTCAATCTTCAGCAGGGGGTGGGGTCAGGGGGAGCAGCCCCTGCCCAGCAAGTCTCACAATGAACAATGTCTATAGGGAATATGGTTTTGTCCACACTGCAGGACACTCTAGGGGCCAGCTCTGGTCTAGAGAGACCAGACCCTTGGGCCTAGCAGGTGGGCATTTTTCAACCTGATGTGATAAGGCCGTCGGATGCTTGGGACAGCCTCGCACGGTAGGCAGGTCCACCCCAGAGTGGGGGGAGCCCCACTGGAAAAGTCACAGAATCATGCGGAGGGTGCCACCTACCAGGAGGGGCGTTCATGTCATGGTGGCAGGAACAGGGGCCAGAGATGAGCAGGGGAGTGGGTTAGGATCCAATTCCAAAGACCTCAGAAGCCAGACAAGGAGTCTGAACTTAATTCAGATAATAGAGACACTGCAGTGGTGGAGCAGCACGTCGGGCGTGTCTTAGAGAAAGCCAACCATGTCAACAAAGCAGGGCAACGGCTGTCAATTCGGAAGACATGCATGAGAACCCTCCGGAAAGCTTTTAAAAACACGGATGCCAGAGTCCATACCCCAGATGAATTAAATCTATCTCTGGGCATGGGGCCCAGACCTCAGTCAGTAAAATCCCAAAGTGACCAGGGTGCTGTCGGGGCTGAAAACCAACAGCCTTTCAGCTCGAATGGAGAAGCACAAAGAAGAGTCTACTGCCACAGTCCTGTCAAGAGAGGCCGGGGCCCAACACACACAGAGGATGGAGCCACAGTCCTACCAAGAGAGGCCGGGGAGCCCAACGCACACATAGAGGAAGGAGAGCAAAGACTGATCCAGGGAGATGTTTTCAAGGCAGAGTTAATATGACCCAGAACCCAAGACCATAAATAAGAGAGGGGGGGAAAACCATATGACAACTTCAACACGCTATAAGCGTGCTGGACCCTGAGGGGAAGCCCACACGACGAGGTCGGCATCAGGCACCCTGACTCTGCACTCCTCAGTACCTCAAGGAAAGGCCCAGGAGATGGAGGAAGGACAAGCCCTTATCTGAAAGTCTCAAAGCCCAAAGTGTCTCAGATTGAGAATTATTTTGGATTTTAGAAGATCTGCATGAACAGAATGAGATATCTGGGGGATGGGACCCAAGACTGTACACGCAGCCCGGCGGTACTTAGCTACAATACACTCAGAGCACCTGCGTCTGGACTGTGACCCGTCCTGAAGTAAGGGGTGGAAGCTCATCTGTGGCCTCATCTTGACACTTAAGAAGCTTCAGGTTTTGGAGCATTGCAGATTTTCAGATTAGAGGTGTTCAACCTGCATTAGGCTCGACTCTGCTAGAGAACTCAGCCAAGCGGAGGAGACAGAGTGGTTTTCAAGAGTGCTGTGGGATCCTTACGGCATAACACACCTCCACTGACGCTTCAGCGCAGGGGAACAAAAGCAAAGACACGCAGGTTTGTTCTCTGTTCCCACTGGTCCACACTGTGCGTCCGTGACCTCACCTGGTGTCCCCCACAGGCATACCAACCTGTCCAGGCATCACCTCTCTCCCTGGTTGCGTGGCCTTGAGCAGATCACTGGCCTCTCTGGGCTTCAGTTTGTTAATAGGAGAAGAAAGCTGAACTGGAACCAGACGCTGGCCTGTCAATTCCGTAATACACGCTGAAGAGCAGAAAATCTGCATACTGCCTAAAAACATTTCTATCACTTACATACACATCATCTCCCAGGAAATCATATCCTATACAGAACATATAGGACAGTTTTTTCCTGACACTGAACACATATATGTCAGAAATTACACAGAGATCCCAAAACCCCCACACATCTCCTTCGCTCTTGTCAAACTCACTCATCGAAGAGACAAGTTCAACATCTGTTTGGATCTCAGCCCCGGTGGCTGGGTTCTGGAGCACTGTTAAAGCAACGGCTCGCAAGCCCGGCGTCCAGAGGAGGACGGCACACCCTAGTCCAGGTTCCAGCCACTGGCAGCCGCCTCCCAGCTCCGGACCACAGTGGCCATTTGGGAATGTGGGTCCAGGGTGGCTTCACTTTTCTCACAAAAGCTGGAAACCCAGGACGGATTTAGGGGGAATCTCTTGGTCTTTAAATGCTGACCGCCAATTCTAATTATTTTCACCGGTTATGCCAACCAAACGCGGCAGGTCTGAGGCCGCCAGCTTATGCCATACCCTAAAGCATGCCACCCTTCTGTAGCTTTGCAACCTTAAAAGCAGAAGACATGTCTAAGACAGGGAAGAAATCCTCTTACACCCTCAAGACAGTGTGACCGTCAGACGTGGCCTAAGGGAGTCTCCCCAGCACAGGACCTACAGCTACCTTCATCCCGAGAGCCTCGGTGCAGTCTCCACACAGGAGTGTATTCGCCCTCTGTACCCCTCCCTCTTGCCTTTCAGTGGAGCATGTTTGGGACAGAAGGCACTGAAGGCACCCAGTACAAGAGGCCAAGTGGTCATGGAAAAGGCCATTACTCTCTATGAAACATAACGAGATGCCATCTTCCACTGGCAGATCACCTCAAGACCAGGGCTGCAGTGCCACGGAGAAGGACAGCGAATGAGAGGGAGCCTGTGCGCAGAGGAATGGTCCCTACAGACTCCGTGGGGACTCTGTGGGTGGAAGATCCAAGGAGGAAGCATAAAAGGAGGCCAGGAGAGTGAGAATACCTCATGGAGGCTGCATCTCAGCAAACCCAGCCCTCTGCAAGGAGGACCTGTGCCGAGCACATCCGGCCCCACACCCCAGCAGGCAACTGCTCAGGGCGCAGCCTCGGCGGCGGCTGCTCCTGACCCTCTGGCTGACCAGAAACTGCCACCGCCCAGCACAGGGAAGGCAGGTCATAGCACGCGTCACCTGCCTGGAGAGTGTCAAAACTCAAATTCCCAAATGAGGTTTCTCCTGAATGCACGTCACTTTTGTGCCATGGTGAAGCAGAAAACTGTTTCAGTCAAATATTACGCCTCGTGAGCCCACAGGGCCCACAGTGGCCAGTGGACCTGGTGCTCATCCTGTGACCCCCGGGACAGCAGAGTGTCCTGCTCTGAGCACAAAATTTGAGGGTTCTTCAAGAGGGAAAAATGTGTCTGAAAGAACAGAAGGGAGGGTGGAGTGTCTGGCACTGGCACTTGGCATGTGACTGGGTTTCTCTTTGCAGAGACCAGCCTCCTCATGGAAGTGGTCTGGGAAAGGCTCTGTCACCAGGGGATGTCTTAGGCAGGTCACTGTATTTAAAAGTAAATCCCTAAACCCAATCAGGTGCTGTGGGGAAGAACACAAAGGATGCAGGAAGTGGGAGGGACAGTCTGGGATGCACTGTGTGGTTCAGGAGGAAAAGATGAAGCGTGAACCTAGAGGGGCCAACAGGAAAGGGAGGAAAAGGATAGTCGTGAGGTCTGCAGTAGAAGGGACAGGCGGAGAAGAGGTCACTGGAAATCATGCTCAGAATCCACCAGGCACGCCCTTACGCTGTTCTCATCCCCGTGGATCAGGCAAGGAAACTGCTTCCTGATGAGGTAACCAGCTCCAGGCAGACAGCCAGGAAATGGCCAAGCTCGGTGCCGAGGCCCCATTCAGTTCTGGTGACCAGTGTCCTGAGCATTGTGTGGTTCTCTCCCAGTAAGCCCGAGACCAGGGGGCAAAACCACACAAAGCGGGTTCCACGCGATCCAGAGGACAGCAGAGGACGGCTGTCTACAGGATGGCTCACAAAGCGGCACCTGAGGGAGGAGGGACGGAAACCCAGTGCAGGCGAGATGCCCCTGCTCACAAGCAGGCCCAGGGCCGGCCCTGAGGAGCTGCTGGGGGTCCATCTCACGAAGCCCTGCAAGAGCACCCCACCAGCTTGCTCGCTCCTCAGACAGGACGCTTTCCACAGGGACACCTGCTGGAGCTGGAGGGCAGCACAGAGGACTGGGCCCCATGCGGCTCGTCAGGGCAGCGAGGGCGCAGGAGAGGAAGAAATGCACCACGCTCTCCTGCTAACCATGTGGCGACAGGCGGGCCTCAGGACTGCCCAGCTGTGACCGTCGGGGCCCATCTCAGCAGCTGGAAGGGGAGCTGGGTGACGCTGGGTGGCAATGGCTACACCCGGTGGGATGGAGGGTCCTGCCACACACGGAGACAGCCTGTTGCCAAGTTTAGAAAGTACCTGGACCTGTCTGGTGTCACGGCACAGGGTGGCCACGAGGCGGGAGAGAACGGATCGCTGAGCCAAGGACAATGCTTACAAAGGGTCTTCTCCAAAGGCACTGAAATGGGAGCACATGCCTCTGCAGGTGCATGGCGGGAGGAAAGCTCCGAGGATCTGACGGCGGCCGAGGCCCGGTGCTCGAGTCCATGAGCAGGGGCGCTCCTGAACAGCGCACCACCAAGTGAGCAGTTTCGTATTGGATAAGCTAATTTGGTTTTTGGTGCGTTTTTTTGGTACCAGGGATTGAACTCAGGGGCACTCGACCACTGAGCCACATCCCCAGCCCTATTTTGTGTTTTATGTAGAGACAGGGTCTCACTGAGTTGCTTAGCGCCTCGCCATTGCTGAGGCTGGCTTTGAACTCGCAATTCTCCTGTCTCAGCCTCCCGAAGTGCTGGGGTTACAGGCGTGCACCACGGCACCCGGCTTGATAAGCTAATTTTTATTAACAGCTAAGCATCCACCTGACAAGACACAGTCTTTAAAAATAAAAATAATGTTAAGCTCCCTCCACAAAGTCTTACAACAGGGGGACAGTCTCCTCCTCCTCTGGTACCTGTGCTTCAAAGCCCAAGCACAGAGTCACTGCTGAACGTCCTGGAAAAAGCCAGCTGGAAGAGTGCTAGGTCCCATGCTCCAACAGCCCGTGACACGCAGGTTTCCTTCCTCAGGCGAAGATTTTATTTATTTTTTTGTTTAGGTACTGAGGACTGAACCCAGGGGTGCTCAATCACTGAGCCACACCCCCAGCCCTTTTTTACATTTCTATTTTGAGACAGGGTCTCACTAAGTAAGTTGCTTACAGTCTCCCTAGTTGCTGAGGCTGGCTCTAAACTCATGATCCTCCTGCCTGGCCTCCTGAGCTGCTGGGATTACAGGTGTGGCCACCCTACCTGGTGGTTTTATCAGCTTTGAGGACACAAGGATTCCAGTGGTGGTGTTTCTTCCCTTGGGCTATTTCCACATTTTAAAACAGGAACAATTCATGAAGTCTATAATGTTGGGAAATAACTCACTGTTGCATGTTACAAAGTGTCAAGTCAGGAAAAATTACTTGGAGAAGATAATAGTCACAGGTGAATTAGAAAAGCTTGGAGACCCACCCTAAGAAACAATAGAGAGGCCTGAAAACAAAAATTTCGAGGGACAACTAAAAAGTATACTTTAAAAGATGACATTGATCACCAAGAAAAACAAGCAATAATTTTTACCAATGTTCTCTGTGCATTTTATGAGAATAACATAACTAATTCTAAAGATGCACCTTTCAAAACCTCTAGAGAGTCGGGCACGGTAGCTCACACCTGTAATCCCAGCACTTTGGGAGACTGAGACAGGAGGATCGCAAGTTCAAAGCCAGCCTCAGCAAGGGCGAGGTACTAAGCAAGTCAGTGAGACCCTGTCTCTACATAAAACACAAAACAGGGCTGGGGATGTGGCTCAGTGGTTGAGTGCCCCTGAGTTCAATCCCTGGTGCCAAAAAAAGAAAAAAAGAAAAGAAAAAGAGAAAAAGAAACAACAATAAAGAAGTGAAACTTAGAGGGCTAACAAAAGTTCTATTTTCACTCTGTATACTTGAATTCATGAGACCTCAGAGGGGAGGGATAACAGGCAAAGAATCTGTGGATGAAAACAGTGCTAAAGAAAAGTGTGTTCCACACTCCCTGAGCACACTAGGCAGTTCATACAGGATAGCTGACCACCACAGTCCATTCACAATGCGGGGGAATTCTGTGCAGCTATTAAAAACAAGGCTCAGGAGAAATATTTAGTGACATAGAAAAATGTTCTTGGTAAGGCACCAAGAGAAACTGACATCACAAAACAGAGAAAGCAGAGACACAGGTTTTGGATGTTACCAAATCCCTACACAAAAAGAAGCAAGTGCAAAGCAAAACCAAAACCTGTGAACAAATTCACAATCGAAGCAGGTGACCAAGTATCGCTCTGAACATTAAAATACAACAGATGTGGGAACGGTAGCTCCAGCCCAAGTCCCACAGAGGGACAGGAGCGACATGGAAAGAGGAGAGGGGAGCAGGCAGAGCAACCCAAGTCAGAAGAGCTGTCTGAACAGCTTTGCCAAAAGTTCAAGTTACTTTCATGTAAATAAAAACAACAGGGAAATCCTGAGGTCAAATGCTACACAAAATTATAGAAAAAAACAGAATAACATCCTATGGGAAATGAAAGCACAAACCAGAAAGACATGCCGTTCCATTCTGTAACCCACTACTTCAAAAGGAGCTCAGAATATGACATGAGACCTGGGAGAATAACACATCAGATCAGAGGAAAAGAGAAGGGAGAAGAATGAATGAATCTGGAAAAAGAGAACATCGTTTTAGAAATAAAGAATATCTTAGGAGGTCACAGAGCAAATCGATGCAATAAGTAACAAGTTAGAAGAAGTAGAAGGCTAAAGCAAGAAAAAATTAAAGCCAAAGAAAAAGAGAATAAAGACCAAAAGCACATGAAGGAAAATATGACCTAATGAAGACAAAGAGGGTCCAACATACGGGAAACAGTATACTCTGAAGAGGAAATCCAGGGAAGAAGATCATAAAATATTTAAAACTGTAATTCAGGGAAACTTTCCTGAAATACAAAGTAATAATAAAAATTTTAAAAATCTGAAACTACATATTGAAAGAGGAACCAGGCACCTAAGCAGATCCTTCCCTGAATGAGCCACACTAACACATATCGTATTAAAAATTACTGAACTTAAGACTTACGCCAGAGGAAAATAATGTTAACATGTTTAAGATACTCAAAGAAAAAATCTGAACCAACAATTTCATTCAGCAAACACTGCTTTAAGCATAGAGGGTGTGGCAAACTTGTCAATAGGCAAGAATTCAAGGACAGCGACTGCGGGTATCAACACAATTGGCGTTGAGCGGTGGATAACTGGCAGATGGCACTGCCACCGAAAGAGGGCTAAGACGGAAAATGCAACATAAACCCCATACACCCCCAAAAGGCAGGCACGACACAATACTGAAAAGCTATGGGGGGCGAGAGGATTGCACAGGAACCGAGTGTGGACAAGTCACCTTCCCGTTGCCTGGTGGCAGAGGACACTACTGTCATTCCGAGACTGCTGCATGCGCAAGATGGGGAAATGAGCAGCAGACGATCTCGGCACCTTCCAGGTGTCTGCCCCTCTCTCTCATCCTTGAGAGGTAGCACTGACAGCACAGAAGAAAGGGGAATGGGAGGGACGGAGGCAGAGGTGGTGCAGAGGCCCATCACCCTGAATGCAAAACCAGGACGAACTACTGAGGCCTGGTCCCCACGACCAAGCCAGGCACAGCGAGCCTGCTTAGTATGAAGATGATGGTCTCGAAACACAGACTTCCCTCAGAGAAACCAGGGTGCCTGGGACATGTGGCCCATCTCAGTTCCCAGCTAGGATGTGCAAGGCTGGGAGCACCCGCCAGGCAGGCGTGAGGCTGGGAGGTCGATCTTCAGCACCAGGAAGACCAAGAAGCAAAAGGAAATGCACAGGGCAGTGGGAGACCCTGTCGCTACAGTGAGCCACGCAGCCAAGACCAGCAGGCTTGCATCACACGGACAAGTGAGCGGAAGTCCCACCCATCAGACCCACAATCAGACCTCCAGGAACAGGCAGGAAACGCAAAGGATGGAAACCAGGACACACTTACATTCATGGTTCACAGAGATGCTAACCTTTAACAGTTACTTCCAGAGGAGGATCACCAGCTGACCAAGTATTTTGAAAACTGGTAAAGAAGGGGAGAGAAGCCAGCATGTATCCTGAGTTCCCTAAAGGAATGCCTCCACTGGGCAGCCCAAGAGCAGGTGAAGAATCAGACTCCAGAAGCAACAGGTAAGGAAGAGTGCCATCAGAATGCCCATGTTATCTGACACCCTACGACATCTCCCCATAGAGTAATGGAGGTTAGCACACAAAAAGGAAGGCAATCAGACATCATGTCTGTGCTGAACAACAGAACATATCATCAAGGGTCACCTGCAGGTAATCCTAGTAACTTGGGAGGCTGAGGCAGGAGGATCACAAGTTCAAGGCTGGCCTCAGAAACATAGTGAGGCCCTATCTCAAAAAAAAATCAAAAAGACTGGATATAGAATACCACCCCTGGAGTTTAATCTCCAGTACATCCCCCATCTTAAAAAAAAAAAAAAAAGAGTATCGCTGAAGGGATCACACAGGAGATTCAGCTGCCAACATGCAGGAAACCGTGCAGAGGAAGAGGCTGAACTGAGGTTGCAAGAAGCAGAATCCACACTCCAAACCCAACAGCTCACGTGGCCAGCTATGGACAAGACGTAGCAAGTTCTCAAAAAGTGGACAACATAGAGCTATCGTGACTAGGAATTCACGTACCGGGGATAGACTAATTAACACAGGGAAGGGACGGCTGCACAAGTCCTCGCCCCGCGACTTCTGGAAGGCACTGGGGTCTGATGAGTCTGTGTGGGGTGGCAAAGGGGGTTGCCATAGTGCAACTTCTGGATTTAGATGATGCTCACAGGATGTCTGCCTTTAAATAATCACGTATGCGCATGTACATCCACATGCTGTCCAATACGCCAGCCACATCCGAGGTGCCTAGTGGCCCAGGTCCCCTCTGAGTGCAGAACCAGGAGGCCTGAGAACGGATGCGTGTGTGGCATGTGCAGCAGGGGAGTGGTCTCCTAAAACTGTTTTACTTTGCTAAAAATATAAAGCGCATGCCCTAAAATACATTACCTAATGCATTCTTTACATATACTCCAAAGATATAAATGCCAGCTCTCCCGAGAAGCAATGGCAGACGCACACACCTTCCAGACGGGGCACCTGAGCCATGTTATGCCATCTTGCAGCAAATGCCCAAAGGAGTGCTTGGGAGCTGATCTCAGGATGGCCACACACGGGGCCAGAAACGTTCACACCAAGGACAATGTAGCTGTGCAGAGTAAGTAGGCTCCTCCTCAGCACTGATTGATCATTTCAATTATCATTAAACATTTATTAGGGATGGGGAGCAAGATAAGGCTACAGCTCAACACGGCAGCAGAATCCCTGCCAAATGGACACTCCAAACAGGCTTTGAGGATGTGCAACCCTATACCGGAGGGGTGAGGAGGCTCCCACCCATGGACTGCACTCAGGAGGCCAATCGCTCACCCTCTGGGCCTGCGCAGAGCTCACAGTGAGCACCCTGGAGGAACTCCCTCTGAAGAGATTCGAAGGCGGTGTTTGCAGAGGGAAGATGAAAGGTGGGCCAGGGGAGTCACAGCATCTCTCTAAGCAGGGAAAATGACATCAGAGAAACAGGCGGCTAGACAGTCCCCAGATCAAAGCGGGAGCCACGGAAATATGCATTGCTATAAGGAGCAGAGGGACTGAAAAGAAGGCTCTGGGCAGTCAAGAGGGAGAATCTCAGAGAACAAATGGACACAAAAGCAACGGTGTCCACTAATCCCTTCAGGGGTCAGAGGATGGGGCCAGTGTCAGATAAGTAGGTGACGAGGAAGTGGGTGTTCTAAAGAACGGAGGGGAGAAAGAGCTTTACAAAACGAGTCTCTAATTATCAATCGTGGAGGGAGAAAGTGGAGGTTTTTTGTTATTTTTTAAATAGCGTAATGGATACTGAAGTGTGACGAGACACAACGCGAGACTCCCCACCAGGACCGGCGCAGTAAGAGGCTGCCGGCAGGGGAGCCTTACCAGGTGGGCAGGGAAGCCCAGGACCCCCACCTCCCACTCCAGTTGGCACCCATGCAGCCCGCGCCCGAGGGCACGCCAGCTTCCAGGCCACGCAAAAGGTGCCGCTCTCCAGAAGCGGGCGAGAGTGGGCGAAGGGCGAGGAGGAGGAAAGCAAAGCCCAACAAGCCTGGCGCCAGCCTCTCCATCTCGGAAGGTCTGTCCGGGGCTCGCGCATGCCTGTCTGGGTACCAAGAACCCCGAACAGTCCTCCCTTATATTTTATCCTATTTAGAAAGATCCGGCAACTGAAATCTATTCTGATGTCAGGAGGTAAGTGACAAGAGGAACACGCCCCACCGGGCGGGGACGGCATGTGGCTGAAGGTTCAACGGGAACACCACAAACGTCACAACTGCCAGTGGCCACCAAGGTCCAGCTCGCTGACATAAATGACAGTGAGGCCCTGGACACCTTCCAGACACCTTTACCTCTCTTTCATTTGTCAAGACCCATCACGAGCATTTCAACCACACACCTGTCCTTGAAGGCACACCCCCGGGCCCACGCTCAGACACCCAACGCGGTGCCGTCAGCCAGCCTCCTGGAGGACGCCTCCCTCCCTGTGGTCCTTCCTCCAGGTGCCAGTGACTCGTCCTCACGCCCCTTCCTCCCTCACAATTAGTTATTTAAGATCATTTAAAAATTGGGCTCTAATTTTATGAGATGTCTCTCTGCTTTTGAAATTAGTCCCTCATTACAGTGTAAAGGTTCCTACTGGGCTGGAAGTAGCCCGGGTCTCTGTTGACTTCCTATTTTCTAACCAGGAACGCTGGGAACGGTCTGGTGCTGGAGTCGTCAGCTGACAGCTGTTGGGAAACCCAGCAGGTAGGGATGTCACACACTGAAATAAAATGAAGACAATCCTTCCATTTGCGGGGGAAGTTAGGAAACAGCCACCAACCCCCAACCCCATAGCAATGCCCACAGACGACAAGGAAAAAAGATGGCTTTTTTCAGCATATATGCAGAGTTTCTTGAAAAGTCCTATTTTTTTCCAGAGTGGATTTTCAACCATGGTTATTTTATTACTTATTGATAAACACCAAAATATGGTCAAGGAGAATAAAAAATTACATGCTAACACAGATAAAGGACCACTTGAACATCCTTCAGTGAGGAATCGTCTTTTCCTACGTGGGTGGGGGTGTGGGCATCTGCCATGCCCCTGCCAACATGTCCACAGCAGATTTACAGTACTGCCGAAGAGGAAAAAAAATTAAATATGTAGCTATAATATTGTTAGAAAAAATAACCCGTCAGTAGTATGAGTGCCTAAGTGAAGGTCTCTATGCATTTGTGCGGGAACCAGGCAGTTCTAACTCTTAGATTAGGCCTGATACAACAGGTGCAGGGAGAAGTCCACAGACCCTAAGTCCATCTAGCACACACGACTTGTGCTTAAATTGGCTTATTTCACATTTCTGTATTTAGGGGGGAAAGCAATTTCTGTATGACAGCTGCACCTGGAGTTTGCCACGTGGTCTCACAGAGGAAGGCTGTGGGCAAAGATCTAGCAACAAGAAAATTGCATTTTATTCTTATTTGTGAAAACACAAAAAGCATATTTTTCTCCCCCCGTGGAACACGTCTGTATTGAGTTAGTCCGTAGTCTACACCAAGGAAGTGAACAGTGGAGATGAGACACTGATCTGGGTAAATCTAAACTTCCAACCGTCTCCTACTGCACAGAACATTGGACTGGTCTCAACTGGACCCTAGACCAGACGCCTGTAACAAAATGCTACTCCTACTACAATGGCTAAGTGAGCCACTGGTCCTTCATTTCTCTTTATGTCAATATGGACTGATTGTTTCCACCACGGTCTGAGAACTGCCCCATGGCATTACTGAACATTTTATCATTTTAAAATTCTAAAATTGAACGAAGTCCTGAGAGAGAGGGTCATAACTGCAGTGCCTTCTTTTGGTCTCCTTAAGAAAGTCTTCCCTTAAAATTACAGTCCCAAAGCACGTGAAGGCAAGACCAGCAGAACCGGAGGGAGAAACAGACCCCTGAACAGCAGCAGCTGCAGATGCCAATACTGCCCCAACCCCACAGGCAGGACGAGGTGGCAGGAAAGTGAGGCAGAGAAGACATGGACACCACCACGCACCAACCAAACCCAGTAGACGCCCACAGGAAATTCCAGCCAGCAAAAGGAAATCCCAAGCAACTTCTCTAGGACAGATCGTAGGCACAGCCATGAAAGACATCTCAATAGATGTACAATGAGTTCTCCAATTATAAGGAGTAAAAGTAGAGATCAGGAACAAGGAAACTGGGGCAATTCATGAACAGGTGGAATTGAAATCATATTCCCCCCTGTGACAAGGGTCAATGCAGAAACCACTAAAAAGGAAATAAGAAAATACTTTGGCATACATTCAAAAGAAGACACCTCAAGCCGGGCACAGTACTGCACACCTGTCATCCCAACAGCTCAGGAGGCTGCAGCAGGAGGCTCCCTGATATGAGGCCAGCCTCGGCAACTCAGCAAGACCCTGTCTCAAAATAAAAAATAAAATGCAAAGGGCTAAGGATGTAGCTCAGTGGTAAATCATCCCTGGGTTCAGGCACCAGTACAAAAGAAGGGGGAAAAAAAGACACACCAAAATTGATAGGATACAGATAAAGCAGTGCCCAGAGGTAAGTCTGTAGCTATATATAAAAAGACAAAGATCTCAAAGCCTTACTGGAGTTAGTCAACCACTTAACAGATTCATCAACATGCCCTAGGGCTTAATTTCCAGTGATAAGACTAGAGACCTCTATAGCAATCATACTCACCATGAAAACATGGGTTTGAAGTTCTATATTTAGGATGTTCCAAAGTCATTTATCCATGGAAGCTTCTGGTAGAACATGAGTGTCTTCTCGATGAGTTTTGTTTGTTTGTTTGTTTGAATGAGGACTCTAAGTCACAGAGCAGGTGAGCAAAAGCCACGGCTATAGAACGTTTTTCTGAATTTAGACCTAGTGATTTTTCAGCTACACAAACCAACTACCCTAGCTTTATAAACCTAACATTTTCGTGACTTCTTATGTTTACATGCGGCCGCCACTAAAGCTCTGGATCACGGGTGCCACACTTTTCCAGAGGTCCACGTGCATTTCCTGGACACGTAAAGAATCAATCCATTAGGAAACTCAAAGTGTCTGAACACCTCTCTTCTCAGTAAAGGTTGTAAGAAAGACTTCAGGGACAAGATAAATCCCCCTCTCCTCTACCAGGAAGGGGTGGGGACAGCATGATACAGCCAAGAAAATGAGCAAGGCAAGGCTGGATCTTGGTTCCTCCAACCACCTGGGAGTTACACACCTGCAGCTAAGAAGGCAGAGCAGAGCCTATCCTCGTGCTGGCCAGGTGATCTAGGAAAGCACATCAGATTAAAAAAAAATGTGAATTTTAAATGCAAACAGACCTTAGTGCAAATCTCAAGAATGCCTCCGAAATTTCTAATTTTGAAATAACTGGAGACCACAGGAAGTCGCAGAGTTTGTGTACAGTCTCATACCCGACACCCGCTTCCCCGCAGGGATGTGTCAGAGCTATGCACCACCCCAGAGCCAGGAAATGCACACTGGCACACGACAGCTCACCAGCAACAGGCCCTCCTAGTCAGTTCCACTTACACTTCTGTAGCCCTGGAAAACCTGATGCGCGGACCTCTCCAAGCCTCAGTTTACCGCGAAGGCAGAAGAGCAGCAGCCTCACGTAAGGCGTCAGCGAGGCAGGGCTGGACTCCCAGTACCACCTGCCGCAGAGAACACCTGATCAACGTGGTCATGACCCACCAGGACTCTAGGGTTTCAGGTTTCCATTCTGACACTTTGCTGAGGGACCTTCCCACTCACACAGAGATGGCCTCTGCCCCCGTTCACAGTCTGGCTAAGGCACTAGAAGGCCACATCACCTCCTTGAAGGAATAAAAGGCAATGCAGCTCAGGAATCCTTTCCACGTGCACACAGGCTGATTTTTTCCCCTTTTCTAGCGGTGTTCTCAGCACACCGAGGGCCCAGGTGCGCCTCACAATGCCCTTTGATGCCCTTGCGGGGAGGGGCACGAACTGCTTGAGCCGACCTCAAACCAACATCTAAGGACACACGTACCTTTGAGTGGCTTTGCTTCATGGAGGGGGTGCTGCTGTTGATCTCAGAGGCCTGGGTCATACACAGGTGTTTTTGAACAGATAGAATGCAAGCCTGCTGCAGTCACCAAATCCACTGATGTCAAAACTCAAGGAAAACCTGAGCTGGTTGGAGAGGCCTCAAGTGAGCCAACAGGAAGAACCACACACAGATAAAAATGGCGCCAGGCACGGCCCAGCTTTGCCAGAGCGGTAGTAGCACACACTCCAGTGGCCCCTGTGCTCACTGTCCTCCAAGTCCCTCCACGATCCCCCTGCATTTGACAGCACATGTGTGCCAGAACCCAGAATGTTCTCAGGCCTGACCCCTCCACGGCCGCATTAGAGGGAACAAGTACTGAATCTATAGCGTGGGAAGGAGAGTTTTGCTGGGGCTTCCCCAGCCCTGACATCTTCATCGTCTTGAGAATGAGAAAGCTTTATTTAAGGATTTTTTTTCCTATTCTTTTTTTTCTTGTTGCAAATTAGCTGCATTTTCAAAACGTGCCACCCACAAACAGCCGGAAACACGAAGTGTCTGCTGTGTTTCTATCAACAGACATTATTTGGAATCAGTGAAAAGGACGAATCATATGTCCGCTAATCAGCCAAACAGCTACAGGAGACTCTCGCCTCTGGTTCACTCCAACACTCAGACCTCTCCCCTGTTCTCCTCATGCCAGACCAAATAAGAATCACATATGGATAAAGCAAGCTTCTGCTTTGATTTCACAATCAAAGCAGAAGGGTAGCAGACAGGCAGGAGCAGCAAGACCCTGTGACCATCACCTGGACCCAGGCGATCTCCAAGGGTGTTACTTAGTACTGAGACCACAGGAAAAGAACTCGACAAATTCGAAGACGTTACTCACTCAGTTCCATGTGTACCAATTAACTGCCCTGCATGCCTAGGTTTCCCATCTCAAGATGTATTTATTGTTGGATCAAAGAAAAAGCTTTGGAAAGAAGCACTTAATTTATTTTTGTTTCATGAACCATATCAAAGTGATCCAAACCTGCTTCCCTGCCTGCAAGAAAAGGAGGTACCTGCAGCCCGCGGCCACTATCCTGAGGTCAGCTCCGACTCCCTCATCCTCCCTGTGAACGTGTCCCCTTAGTGTGACCTCTGTTTCCTACCCTGGTGTTAGGCAAGGTCCCTGCGTATTTCAGTGATGGATACAAACTACATAGAGTTCACCAGAGAGTTCTCCATCCCAAAGGGAGGTGTGTCCCGAGAAAAGCAACTGTCACCAAGCCCCAAGCCCGGCCCAGCAGAGCATGCACTGGACCTTCAGGACAGGTGCAGGTGGGCACTCTCTACAGCTGAGAATCACCCAGTGCTCACGAGACACGGGCTCTGGCAAAAAAGCAGGCCTGAGGCACTTCAGCAAGCTCTGTGTGCTAAGGAAAGGTGGTTTCCAGACCCCAGCTGGGAGAGAGGGAGATGCGTGCGATACCCAGGAGACACCGAACTCAGACGCAGGAGGCTAACCGTGACTACATCTGTGACCCGGATCCTCCCTAGAATGGCCAGAGGCCTAGGTGAAAGCTTTCAGGAGGGCCTGGCCTGGCTATGCAAGGAAAACAGAGTCTTGCCTGTGGGATGTCGGTTTCAATGAGGAAGGTGAGCGCCAAGAGCAGCTGAAGGACCCGGTGCTCACATCAGAGATCACGTTGAACGCCGTCCCCACAGATGGTGAGCTCAGCCTCTGCACTGGGAGAGCCCGTGTGGCCAGAGTCGTGACATATATAAAGTCGGACCCCAGCGCCAACGCCGTAACCCAGTCAAGCCAACGTGGCTGTTTTTGTTGGGTGGAAGAGGCAGGTTTTTTCACTGTGCAAAGAATCACGGGTAAACATCTGTTCACCATGACCACAGAGGAGGTGGTTGTTTTCATCCAAGGTCATTTTAAAGGAATGAATTCCATTAACACAAGCCCACGGTATAGTTTCCAGCCTGTGAGCATGTCAGCTGGCTTCTAGGCACAGGCCTGTGGCTACGGAAGCTCTTCACCCCGAGGTTCCCCCTCACTGCCACATGGACTTTCTGGGACCCCTAAAGTGGGATACAAGCTTGCCATCTCAAGGGGGGGGGGGTGGAAAAAACAAGCTTATCTCACTTCTTAGGCAACTCTCTTCTAGAAGGTTCTCCAGCCTAGAAGAGTTCACACATATTTATATACACACATATATGTATATCACATAAAACTTATGTATATAAAATTAAGATAACTAATGCACCATTTTTTAAAGATGAATAGTCAGTGCTGGGGGTGTAGCTCAGTAGAGCAGTATTTACTTGACATGCACAAGGCCCTGAGTTTGATTCCCCGTACCAAAAAGTAAGTAACGAAAATTCATGTTCTAACCGAAAGCTAAACGTCACACATAAACCTCCCAGAAAACACCTAACTGCTTTTTTTTTTTCCCCAGGGATTGAACTCAGGGGCACTTGACCACTGAGCCACATCCCAGCCCCATGTTGTATTTTATTTAGAGACAGGGCCTCACTGAGTTGCTCAGGGCCTCGCTGTTGCTCAGGCTGGCTTTGAACTGACGATCCTCCTGCCTCAGCCTCCCGAGATGCTGGGATTGAAGGTTTGTGCCAGGGCACCCAGCTCCAAATTGCCTCTTTGAAAATGACTATGAAAATGGATATAATCCAGAATGCTTGGGGTTTTTCTAGCTCCCCCTTTGGTTTAGGAAAAAGATAGGTTAGCAGGAAACTGAAACATCTAAATGAATGCCACTGAGATGTGTCAGATTGGAGTCTTACCCTTCACCTCACCTTTGGGTAACCAGCATGAACCCCTCCAAAATGAGAGCTGCCTATGATTTCTTTTTCCTTTTTATTCTTTTTTCTTTTTTTGGTACCTGGATTGAATTCAGGGGCACTTAACTACATAGCCACATCCCCAGCCCTTTTGTATTTTATTTTGAGACAGGGTCTTGCTGAGTTGCTCGGGGCCTTGCTAAATTGCCGAGATTGATTTGAACTGGCAATCCTCCTGCCTCAGCCTCCCCAGGCGCTGGGATAACAGGCTTGCCCCACAGCGCCCGGCTGCCTATGACTACAATTAAATGTTCCTAATGCAGAGAAAAGAATCCAAAGCATAATACCCAACTTCCATTCTGAATTACCCAACCCTATGCCTTCAGGAAGAAAAGTCAGTTTCGTGTGACTTTGAAGCTGCCACTGTTCAGAACTAAGCACTGAGTGCTCCCATTTCTGGCCTATGGTCCTGTGGGGCTGAGCGATGGACAAGATGCTTAGGTGGCTGGGAGGAGCAGCCTCCCCTGTGACTCCTGTGTCCCATGGAGCTGGCCTGCAGCAGTCCATGAAGGAAGGGTGGCTCAGCAGCCTACAGCAGGAGGCTGTCCGGTTCAAAGCACAGCACGCAGCCCTGAACCAGCACCCACCAATCACCTCCGAGGTGCCTGCGGCCGAGTGCCCGCACACACATACAGGGAGCAGGGGAGGCGGGGAGCGCTGAGCTGCAGCGTCCTGAACGTGACTGGCCCCTCGCAAGACCTTGAGGGGCAATTCACAGACTTCAGGACTCACTGGACCTGGGCCCGAGTCTAGTGTCCACGTGCCTAACGCTGCTCAGCGCTGCACCCTAAGACAGGCCGGAAGGAAGCAGCCGAGGAAGCAGAGGGGCGGCTGCCCCAACTGCCCTAAAGTGACCATGAGCCACTGGCCAAGAAAGCAGGGGCTGCAGGGGCCCACTGGTGTTTACCAGCCACCGAGGCCTTCCCTAGAGAGCAAGCCACCACCTTGCCACAGCCACCAACTCCCCACAGAGCCAGCTGTGTCTCCACAAGCAACCCCAGCATCAGAAGCCACTGTGGTCAGGACTGGAGCATGACCACCCTTCTACATTATGCTTAAACACGTGCCCTGGAGCCTTCATATTTGTGCAGCAGGAGGGTTAAACCAGCTCTAATTTGTAGCCCCCCCCCAAAAATCCTAAGCTTTTAAGTGTATTCCTAGTGAAAGATAATGTAATGAACCTCACAATAAAAAAATAAAGCGGTAGGAGAAAATAATTCCACGTCCTTTTTGAATTCTCCTTGTGAGATGCATCGTTTCAACGTAATGCGTTTCAACGTCCTTAGCCATAAATGTAAATTTGTTTTGATAAGATGAAGAGCCTTTTAATCCAAATTGTACAGCGAGGCTTCCACGCTGATCGGCTATAACTTAGTAATCAGAGTTAACAGACTGCCTAATTAACCAAGTCACCATTTGCCAAGATCCAAATATGGGATGAATCCTGGGCCAAGGAGAAAATATGATGGACATGAAAATTATTAATTCAGGCAAGCATTAAAAGCATGTGGAGTTAAAGTTCTCAGCTAAATCTCACCATCTTTAATATCTTCAGTTTCTATACTAGAAGTAACATGTGAAAAAAAAAAAAACCCACACACACAATCGATTCTATCCAGGGCGTATGGACAAATGCTTTTAAGATCAACTAGTTCAATTGGTAAAACCAATTCACTTCTACGCCTTTGATGATGGGAAAGGTGAAGTCACGGGCGCCCTGCACAGTAACACGTGGTGTCTGGGAAGGGCACAGCAGGGGCCTCCAAGGTCCACTCTCACGTCACCTCCAACCCTCAGGAGGGGTTTGTGCCCTCAGGTACCAGATAAGAAACCAGGTTCAGAAGATGCCCCTGTCCCCAGGAAGGCGGCATCAACACACCACGCCCAACCCTTTCCCAATGCTGAGGGAAGCCATCCTAGGAATTCTCATGGAACTCACCCAAATTTCACCCACGGGAATTTTGCCCACTCACTTACCACACAGACAGGAGAAGACCGAGGTCTCCATTTTTTGTGGCACTAGAGGTCGTTCCCAGGGCCTTGCGAGCACTAGGCAAGCACTGACCACTGAGCTACATCCCCAGGCCAAGAGAGCAACCTCTCGAGAGATGCCACAAGGCTTGGCCACTCAGTGTTCCTGTCGATCATATGGTTAAAGCATTCTGACAGCCAGGCACGTCTGGACTGGGCTAAGACCCCCTAAGCCACTCTTCCTGGCTAATGCCAATGCAAGTCTGAGTAACACAGGGTTTGATGCTAGAGAAAGGACAGTAAGCCCCCACGTGACACTTTCCCCTGGGCTCCTGGGAGACTCCCACTTGTCCTCAGAGGCTCCTGCCATTACCTCCCCTCAGCAGCCTCCAGCATCTCCCAGCCAGGTAGACGCTATCCTTCAGATTCTTCTAGCTATCTGTCACCTGGTCATATCGACCTTTCTGCTGACCTCGTGGACGAGGTACGCTGGAATCCATCATCAAGCCCCGGGACTCAGACAGAGGGCAGGGGCAGGTGATGGAGGAGGGCGGCAGGCAACACCTCAGAGGCCCGCCCACTCCTGAGGCAGGAGCATCACCGGAGATGGCCACGGGCTGGCAGAGAGCCCCACGGGAAGGTGTCAGAGATGCCACACAGTCGTGGCTTGCTGCAAGGGGGTACATCGCAGTTCCTTCCACCCTGCGGTTCTGTGTGTTCAGCCTGCACTGAGCACAGCAGATACAGCCACCTTCCCAGAATCCCGTCCCCCCCTGAACCCAGCACCCCTCTGCCTGCTTCCCAGGGCTGGTTACATCCAACACCAGGCACAGCTTTACCCACTACATGCAATCCACCCTGGGCCAAGAACCCCACCACGTCTCCCTCACCCAGCCCGGCTCCAACCCTGCTTCAACAACAGGCTTGTGGCATGCACAGAATCAATCACAGATGCAGGAAGACCCAATTCCTGTGATGACCTAAGATTAGATTTCTTTCTGCTGGAGTTGCTCCAAAAACATGCTATAGCCTGGGGAAGGCCTCCAGAGCACAGCACAGCCAATAGCCTGGGACCAGGCCCTAAAGGTGTGGTCTAAGCCCCTTGATCCAGACATTCCTGAAGCTCAGCTACCATGACACTTTCCAATATCATGAGCCAGTCAATTCCTCGTGCTGTCTAAGCTGGTCAGTCATAACCAGAGTGATCCAACAGACAGTGGGTTCTGTATTTTATGGCATGGATACATCAGAAGTGTTCTACTTGCAAGGTGTGGTGGCACATGCCTATAATCCCGGCACTTTGGGAGACTGAGACAGGAGAATCGCGAGTTCAAAGCCAGCCTCAGCAATGGCAAGGCACTAAGCAACTCAGTGAGACCCTGTCTCTACATAAAACACAAAATAGGGCTAGGGATGTGGCTCAGTGGTCAAGTGCCCTTGAGTTCAATCCTCGGTACCAAAAAACAAAAAGTGGTCTACTATTTGAATTCATGAGGAGACATCAACACTTCAGACCTCTTAAGGAAAAATCACTTATTTGTGGTCCCTTAAAACTGCTTTATATATATATATTTTCAAGCTTAACATTTTACTAGTATTTAAATGCCAGTGACTAGCACATACTTGTGAACCTGTAGTTCTATCGAACATTTAATGGACGTGCTCCTGCTAGTCAGTGATGCCGCTAGTGCCCCAGGTCTTCACCACAGTAAGAAGCGATCAGGCTGAATGCACTGAGGTGAAGGGACGGTCATAACCCTCTTGCTGGGAGAGCACCTCGGGGCCCAGGCTTGGGAGAGGCACCCCGGACATGCCACAGGTGTTTGGGCAGAACACGTAGGTTGTTGGGTGGTCAGAGGGTCAAGGGACACAGGAGGAGGGTTACGCCAGGTATGGTGGTGCAATCCCATTGGCTTGAGGAGGCTGAGGCAGGAGGACTACAAGTTCAAACCAGCCTCAGGCGCTTAGTGAAGCCCTAAGCAACTTAGTGAGACCCTGTCTATGAAAAAAATATTTTAAAAAGAGGGCTGTGGATGTGGCTCAGTGGTTAAGCACTCCACCACAGAAAAGTGAGCCAAAGGTCCAGATGACACATCTGAACAGGCACATTCAAATGGAGATCGAAGAATGACATCTCAGCCACTGTCCTTGCTGCTGAGCACGTGGGGACACCGTGGAAGTCCTCAAAGCTCTTGCTTTACTAAAAAGAATTAAAGCATTTGGAAAAATAGAGTGAGATCAAGCCGGGTCCATGTGGCCAAAGGGCACTGTCTGGATACCCAGAGAACCTGCAGTCCCAGAGAAACAGCTGCCTGCTCAAACAACAGCCCCACGACCAACTCCCCGAGAACACGCCCGCACATGAGGGCCACAGGGCGGACGGCGAGGAGCCAGGGCCCCGAGGCAGCCCGAGTTCAAAGCCCAGCTCTGCTCCACGCACCCCTTAAAGCCAGCCAGGCAGGGCACCTGGCTGGGCCTCAGTTTCTGCACTTGCTGAGTGGACTTGGAGAATCGTAATTACCTCCTGGAGCTGTTCTGAGCTAATAAATACCAAGCACTCAGAGCCGCGTCTGGCGCGGAGTGGATTCTGAGTACAAGCAGGTACCACGGAGCTGACTTTGCACGAACTGCCGTCTTCGTCTTAACTGCCGCTAGGCTAGATCCTCAGGACTGGGTCTTGCAGGGGGTTAGAAAGTCTGACTTCCACTCCTCGCTGCTTTGTTGGGGAGCAGGAAGACACGCACACAGGGAACTGCGGAGGGCAGGAAGCCCCAGTGCCAGGCACCTCCGCAGCCTGTTCTGGAAGCCCAGGGAGCTGGCGAGTGCAGAAGTAGGCTACAAGTGCAGCAATGGTTGGTCCCCATTGGTGAAGGCTGGGGACAGCCAGGGAGACAGAGGGGGCGGGCTCTCTGCACCAGGACTCCCAGGGCAAGGCCCTGGTGACAGTCCCAGAGCCGGCTGGCCAGGGATGATCCAAGCCCACCCTGGCCCATTTAACCAGCATGACCTGCAGAGGGAGAGCTGCGCCCACCCGATTCCAACGACATGCAGAAATTTCCGACCACTGCAGAGAATGCCCTCGGAGGGCTCCCAGGGTCCCCGCTGACAGGCAGGCTCCAGGGCAGTGGCAGGAGGCCACCCGGCGGCCATGCAAACAGCCCGAGTCTCCTCTTACATGACTGTTTCCCCCTCCATGAATTATTGTCTTAGCATCTGAAGTATCTGGAGTCCAGCGTGATACCTATTTTTAGAGATGAGAAAAAAAATTGGGGCGTCAGCTACCGGGCAGGCTGCACGAGCGTAACAGGAGCTGCTCCCAAGTTGTTCACCTGGATGGGAACTCGCAGGATTTAACCTTTTTCTTTCTGAACAGGGATATCAGTGCCCAAATTTGCTTTTAACAATATTTGAATCATGCCCTTCTACGTGGGGCAAGGGTACAAAGTATAACTGAATAAAGGAGTGTTAATCTAACCAACCCCAGCTATTCCACAGGCCATGTGAACAGGACTGTGAGACTCAAAATGGTCCGTCCCCTTCCACCAAAAATTCTGTGATGCACAGAAAGCGGGGCCCCTCTCCATTCCTCTGCTTTTATGAAACAAAGTCACAGTGAGCAGTCACACACCATCTGTGGACGGGGCCACAGATCACTTCTTCACGCAGGAGAAAGAAACCAGCAGGAAGGATGCGAAGTATTTACGTCTAACTGTCTGCGCTGTTTACAGACTTGAGTTTTCTATCAACAGAGAACTATATGAATTCTCAGGCCAGAGAGGTCAAGTGCATGTTTTTAAAACTAGAAGGGAACTGTCGGAACTTGAAGATCCTCTCTGTTGCCAAGGCAGGCGCTCAAACCACCTCTGACAAACGTCTCCCCAGGAAGGCAGGCGGCTGGGGACACAGCAGCGCCTGAACCGAGAAGCTCCCACCTGCAGCAGGTGTGGTGCAGGCTGCAAGCTCTAGGCCATGGCAGGGGTTGACATGTGTGACCTGCACGCCCCAGGACAGTCACCAAGGGCCGGCACGCCAGAAGCAGCGAACAGAAGACACCTTCCCGCCACACACGGCCATCTCAAGCTTTAAAGGTGATCTGGTGCATAGGACGTGAGCCAATAGGAACCGCGGGCCGCGTGTCCTCGGCGCCTCTCAAATGCAGACCAGGAGAAAGCTCCCGGAGCTGCTGGGGGCGTAGCCCGGGGCCTGGCTGACCTCAGTCAGCAGGGCTGCCCTGCCAGGCCCGTCCAGGGCTCTGCTGCCACCGCTCACTGGCCCTGGCAATCAAGGCCACCTGCCCAGGGAGGGAGACTGAGGCCCCAGGGGAAAAACTCCACACAGGACTGAGCCAAGGAAGCAGAATGCCCGGGGTGCGGCCGGGTGAGCCCCCGGCCCCCACACAGCCGTGGGACACAGGCAGACGGTTCTGTCGCAAGGGAAGAGAACGGCCAGCCCTCCCAGATGGGGCTCCTGAGCACCAGAGCCCCTCGGAGGGAGCCCAGGGGGAGCCCAGGGGCACGCGCCTTCCACAGGGGAAGCGGCGTGTGGCCCTGCGGTGTCTCTATCCCTCAGCAGATGCCATCTGAGGTGCCAGGGAAGCCCCACGTGCTCGCTGCCACATCAGCAGTGCTGGCCCCCTGCAGGCCAACTCAATGGTGCTCGGGGCCAGGAAAGCCCACGGTCGGGCAGCCCTGTCCACTGGGTCTCGCCTGGCCAGCAGGCGTCCCAACGAGCAACAGGACAGGATGGAGAGGACCAGAGCGGGCGGGCCAAACCAGGCCGCCAGAGACTGGCAGGGCCTCCAGGCAGAGGGACCATGGCCACAAGCGCCCATGGCCCTGAGGCAAGGGGCACTCGTGGCCTCCGGGCACAGCACCGGACGCAGTTAAAACCCCAGATCCTACGCATAGGCTCCTAGTTCCCAGGGGCGTGTGAGCAGGAAAGGCCTCTAGCCAGTGCCCGTGGGGGACCCCGAGGGCAGCCAGGCCGAGCCAGGCAGGCTCTGGGCAGGTGCTGGCAGGCTGGCGACCCCCAGGCCCTCAGCTCTGCGATGCGCACACTGTGGGGGGAACGAGCGCTGCCGGACCCTGAGGGGAATGGGGGTCTTGCCCTCTCACCCCACGGCACTCAGTCACCACAGAGGCCAGGTCCCATGGTCCCCGAGGCTGCTGGGTCTTGGGGCCCTCCCCAGCAGGCCATCTGTGAGCACTGTGGGGGGTCCTGGCAACAGTGAAGCAGTCCCCTCCTCGGGCACGTGGCACCAGCCTCAGAGGGCCACGCAGGAGGAGGCCAGCGGGGCAGGGCCAGCTCTGCAGAGTCAGCACCCAGGAGGGACATGGGCCATCGACCTCAGGTAGCAGCAGCCGCAGGAGCGGAACCCTCTGGTTCAGATTATCATCAGCAATCTCGACGCAAGAGCAGCCAGAGAATTCTGCTTGCAAGGCAGCCCGCCTCTAAGTAAGGCAACAGAATGAAAAAAAGACCGACGTGCTTCTCGGGGGAAATCGACCAGAGGGGACCCAGAGGCAGAAGCTCTGCTAGCAGGGCTGTCCAGGTGTGCCCATGGCTGCAGGTGTCCTGAAGCCCAGGCCACCTGCCCAGGCCTGTGCAACACGCATCGTCTGTCAGGTAGACCAGCCCAGGAACCAGCCACGGGGTCCAGGCTCCTGGCAGGCAGGGGTTCCACCTGGTGCCATGGTCATTTGTGAGGGACAAGGACCCCGCTGGTCACTGGCACATCTCGGCAGGTCCTGCAACTCTCCACAGTGAACTGGCTTCCAGAGAAGGGTACCAGGGATGCTAACACCTCAGCCTCCAAGCGGTGCTCAGCCACCCAGTGGGAAAGGCGAGATCCGAATCCGAGCCCACCCAATGGCAGGGCACAGCCCTGTGTTCCCCGAGCTTGAGAAGCACAGACAGTGGGCAGAGGCAGAGACTGTATCCTGTCACCAGGTGCCCACACTGGCAGATTTGGCAGAAAGTCACGTCCACAGCACAGAAAAGCATTCACATGTTCAGGAGTCTGGACTTTGGTTTGTGGCTCTCTTGAGAAACAAGTCTCTTCATCAGACTTGCCTTGACGCTTGCAGTAAGACTGTGAGGGTCCGATCATACTCACTTCTCTGCTTAGAATCAGACTAAAATTTCAGCAGGTAAAACTCAAATGACACAACGGAATGCAAAAGCCATTCACTGAAAATAAATGAAAATCACCCGTGCAACAAAAATGGACAGCGTGACACTGCAGCTCAGCAACCATCACATCCTCTCCCCAGGGTTCTCCAGAATACCACGTTCCCCGAGTCTACGGATGCCTTTCCCGTGTGTCCTTATAGTCAGGAGTGGCTAACGGAATCTCAGTAGAAGCCATAAGTACAGCTTTAGGGAAAACTCTTTAAAGAAGCAGGCCCCAGTGGGGAGGGCTCCTCTTTTTGTCTCTTGTATTTCTGCCTCTTCCTTTTAGGACTTACGAGTTAATGGCTGGAGAGCCAGCAGCTATTATGTGACCTGGAGGAAGAAGCAACATACTTGGAAAGGCACAGTAGAAACATAGAAGGCACAATCTGTTGTCCTCAGATACCGTTTATGAGAAAAATGCAAAAATTGTTATCCTTATATTATTACATCCCTATTACTAGAAAATAATTCTTGAATGATATCATGTGATCATTACATCACGTGAAAGACCACTAAAGATTATACTCCGATTTTCTGAGAGGGGAAAAAAAAGAAATCTAGAAAATTCATGAACTGGGATTCTGGTTACCCCTCTATTCCCAACGCTGTTTGTTTAAGGATGACTTTCCTTCTTAATTAGTACTGTTAGTCCAGGGAAGATTGCTGAGCCCGTCTCTGTTTTGACGTGCAGGCCTTGTAGACCTCCAGCGCGTTATTATTTACTAAGGCCTACATTAGAGGTGGGGATCTGAAAGCACTCTCAGACTCTGATGATTAAAGGAGATTTAATCGTTCTTCATTGGCATTTGGCCCTTGGCCTGCCGTCCTCCGTGTGCATCGCCCTTCATCTGTATTTGATACTAAGAAGACTTATTTCAACAGCTTGTCCATCAAGAATCAAGTAGAAAGCGCGCACAGACCACATCACCCGGGACGTCTGTGAGCTTCCCCACTCATGAAAGCCCAGCGTGACTGAAGAGGAGGGCGGCCACGCTGCGGGGAGCCTGGGGGACGTGGAGAGCTGCCCTCATCTGTGTGAGGAGCTGGGAGTGTGCGATGTCCTTCCACAGGCGCCCTCTCGACCACCCCCCAGGGAGGGCCAGCATGCTGTCATTCCTGTTCCCAGCCACTGGTTTGCTGAAGGTCAGGGTGACGGCACCTGACGAGGTCCTGGGTGCCCAGGTTACAGGTCCACCTTTGCTGCTTCAGGGGCAGAACAGCCAGGCCTCCAGGTCAGCCCTGGCTGCCCTGGGCTCGCAAGCCACGATCCCCAGGACGCGAAGACACCCGTTGGTTCACGTTCTGCCTGTGAGCTGGCTAGCGGCCACAGAGACTGGCCCATGAGGGTGACGCTCTATCTGGCCCTTGCAGACTCTATCGGCCCTGCCTTAGGTCACCTTCCCACACACGACCCAGGTTATGGACCTGGTCTGGAACTCCATCAAGCAGCCCTGCAGGTCTAAGCCAGCTCGCACGGGCCCCGTGCCCGGTGAGGAGACGGGCCCTCGTCGTCCCTGAGAAGGCAGGGGCTAGGTGTGCACTTGGTGAACTCACTGACGTCCACCTGGGAAGTCTGGTTGTTGAACACTCATGACTCTGTGTTTCTTAGGACGAGTTCTCAAAAGGACCAATGCAAACACAGCCTGAGAACTAAGGGAGGACGGTCCCGGCATCCAAAGCAACCACTCTGCTCCGCTGCCTGTCGGCACACCCAGGGAAGCAGCTGGAGGAAACGAACCTGCACACCGACCGGCTCCTGCTCCGGCCAGCCCCACGCACCAGCTCCCTGGCCAAGGCCCGACGGACTTCGGCTGCGGGTGCTGGGACGGTGCCCCCTATGCAGGGAGCCTGGGCCGCAGCTGCAGCTTCCAGGGCTCGGGGGGTCCTTGGCAGGACATTTACCAAGTGCTCGGGCAGGCGGCGCCTCTGGGTCCCCGAGGCCCAGGCCGGCTAGTACACTGTCCCCCAGGCCTCTGCAGCTGCTACGCAGAAGCCCCTGGTGAACGCGTCACGGCTGAAGTCCTGTCCCACCTGAGGCCCAGGGTGGCGGCCATCCTCACTCTCCAGTAAGGCGGCCCAGGAGCCCGACGGCACATTGCAAGTGCATTTTCAGGGAACCTCGTTTGGCACCGCAGTGGCTGTTCCAGCCTGACGGTGGACTTCTTAACGAGCCGGCGCCGCCCAAGGAGGAGAGCTCTGTCATCCAGGAGCGGGAGAGGTGGGCAGCGCCGCGGGCGAGCCACACTTCTCTCCTATGAGGTCCTGCGTGGCCAACACCGCCCAGACGCCCCAGGTCGAGCTGCTGGCTACACGAGCGGGAGCCGTGGGCTCCCTGGGGAGGGCAGCTGATGTCGCCCGCAGCCGGGCAGAGCGACTGCAGAACTCCAGCCTGCTCCATCTACTCGTAAAACGTTATAAGGCCGTAACTAGTTAATTTATGGGCCGTGTTCATAATTTGCTCTCCCTTGACCGTGGGTTTCCCAAACATGGTTTCCAGGGATGTGGGAGGATAATTTGTAGGTCTGGCTTCTCTGCTGAGGGGACACTAACTAATTTGACACAGTAACATGACATTGATGGCGGGCACGCTAATGACCGCACGGAAAGATGTGCTGTCAGCCTGTCGCTCCGGCGAGGAGCCGCCTGCCTGCACCGCGGCTCGCGACTCGGGCCCGGCTAATTATTCAGACAGCGACATTAATGAGCGCCCTCCTGTTTATTTCCAACACCCCAGCCAGCGCCGAGCTTCCATTTGTCTGATATGGTCACTGATTACAACGTGGTTCATGAATAGCAAATGTGAACTCCAACCTAACAAAGAAGCTCCGAGAAAAATAAGCAACGGCTCAGACCAACCTGGTCAACTCAACTGGTTCCCTGCCTCCGGGATCAGACAGCACAAAGGGACAGGCAGGAGGCGGTGCCTTGAGACACCAGAGCGCTGGAAGGACCCTCTCCACCACCAGGCCCACGGACATGCGTGATCTGACCAAGGCCGCGGGCCAGCCTGGCCAAGGGCAGCCTCCACCCCAGTAGACTTTGCCAACCAGGGTGCTGGGTGTGGGATCCAAGTTGGTCTTCCCATGGGGTGACCTAGAGGTCTGCTTCAGTGCACGTCCTCAGCCTTGCAGGCGCTTGGCCTTTGATTAAACCGTCTCCAACATGCCCTTCAGGGGCATCAATAAATACAGTCTTCGTGTTTACCAAAACTCTTGCAAAACAGTCCTGCGGAGGACTTTTTTTTTTCTTTAAATATGCTTTTTAATATCCTTTTACACATCTTGCTTCCCGTCGACTACACCTTGTAATCAAGTTCTGTTTTAAATTAAATTTCTATTTTGGTATGATAAATTTCGTCCCTCGTGTTATCATGATTACAATCCTGAAATATTCATATAATCATAACTTAGAAGGAATAGCTTTATAAAAGGTGGGCTTCGATCTATTAGAATTACTGAAAAATTGAAAGTGCTCACGATGCTCATGGCAGAATGTTCAAATGCAATGGAATCACGGGGGCAGCGTTACCACAGACATTCTAGCTGCCACCCTGGGTAAAGAATGCTACTCAACTACTGACTTCCAATTTTACAAAATGGCAAAATAAATATGAGGCCATGTAGATGACTCTGGGAACGAAAACGTCACCGCAACATTTAAGCATGCATTTCTAAACTTGCTTGCTGAGACAGAGCTGTAATTTTAGAACACCAAGATGCGTAAGTGGAGCCCAACCTGGGGGAAGTAGATTCCGACTGCAGGCTAATTTTTAAAACATATTTAAACAAATACCCAGATGGCACAACTGTCTCCAAACGCCACTATTTCCATGGGCACCTACTGCATACAGGTTCTCAAATTATCAGCATCTCTGAGCAGCTAAGCATTTATCCTCCATCAAAATCCCAGAAAACAGGGTCAGTCTGGCCATGGTTGGCTAGGCGCTCACGGATTCTGCTTCCTCTTCCTGGGCACACAGCTGGAGTGGCTCTCTGGGCATCTCTTGTACCTAGAAGGTCCTTGTAACCAACTTCTCCCCAAATAGAGGAACTGGTATGCGCTGCTCCCATTCTGGCATGGGGGCCTCCCTCTGCACATCGTCAATGCCACTGCCTTCCCGGGAGCAGGTCCCGAGATCCAGTAGAGAACTCCCAGCCCCTCACGACCAGGGAATGCTGAGTGGGTGCAGTAAGCCCAGGTCCCTGAGTGCAGAGTGCCCACTGCCCTGTCCTCCCAGCCAGTGTTGGGACGTGCAGTGCCTAGAAGAAGCCTGTGCTGGGGTCAGGCCCTGGGATCCAGGAGCTGTCAGTATATGTTTCTGCCTCCTCTGTTCTTCTTGTGCAGTGGTGAGACTCTAACCCAGACCCTCCTGAGTGCCAGGCAAGTGCTCTACCACTGGGATGCGTGCCCATCCTCACCTGCACACATCTGAGATCGGAACCCCAGGCTTCACACACGCTAAGCATGCGTGGGACCCTGAGCTACACCCCATTCCAGCACCCCTCACGTGAACACACGCCCCTCTAATTTCTCCCTAGCTTTATGAGAGTCTCAGGGCAGACTCTGGAAGCACAAACCATCAATTTGGAAAACTTCCTGAAGATATATTATTGCTGTATTTTAACAGCCCCTCTAAACTCAGGGTAAAACCAGGGAACAATCAACAGCTAACACTTTTTAAAATGTGCCGGGAATGTCTGGCCTTCCTTATCTCCACGCGGCCCAGTGGGAAAGGCTGGTTCCAGGCTGTGGATGAGAACACTGAGGTGAGGAGAGGCACTGGATGAGCAAAGGCGGGCAGAGCGGGAACAGCGGGCAGGCTCCTGGCTGAATGCACACTGGCCATGAACATCCAGACCACTGTGCAGATGTGCTGGGTGCATTTGAGCTACAGGTGATAATGGAAAAGCTTCTTCTGACATCCCCCAGACTCAATTTAACACTTTAACATAAAGCATGAGAGGAAATCATAAAGTTCGAATCCAATCCTAAGAGTGTCCGAAACTGCACAGAGCTTCTCAACAGCCAGCCAGAAGCGCAGGGTGTGTCCAGTACCCAACGGGGCTGCGGAAAAGCCACACCTCCAAGAAAACAAATGTACGTTGACAGGTCGTTGACTGCTAAGTAATCAATGCTTTAAACATTTTACTTATTATTTTACTCCCACATGTATATATGGTGTGCGTGTATATATAAATATATATTACATGTATACATATGTTTATACAGCACCATATATATACATGTATTACTATATTTTGATCATGTCTGCAAACAAGGGAGTAGCAAACATTCTCTGTAAAGGAAAGACAAAACCACACAGATTTTTCAGGCCTCAGCTCTCCATCACAACTGGCTTAGTGGTCGCACTTAGGAGCAGGAAAGCAACCAGACCCAACAGGCAAGTGAATGGGTGTTGTTGTATCCTAACAAAACTTTATTCATAAAACAAGCAGTGCGCCAGAGTTGGTCCAAGAGCCATGATCTACCAGGTTCTGTTTTTACACAACTATTTAGGTTTTTTTTTTTTTTCTGCTTATAGAAAACCAGGGCAAAGGCTCTGAGGAGCACCCGTTCTCAGGACATGTGACTGCCAGGAATGAATCACTGATGTCAAGGGGTATGAGCCTCCGTCTGTCAGTGTCCACGGTATGACATCGGGCAGGACTCACCTTCCTCCGGGGCTCTGGCCTCACTGGTCATCCCCTCCACGCCACCTCTGGAAAGCTCAGGCACCCATGTAAAGCACTAATGTCGCCCTGTACCTCTCCAAATATCCAACCAATATTGGAAACAAAAAGACTGAAGCTTTTTCTGTCTGTACGGTCAAGTTCTTACATAGAGGTAACAGAGGTAACCATCACCAGAAGTGACCTTATGTTAAAGATTTCTTTATTAAAAAAAAATGTCAGGTGCAGTGGCGCATGCCTATAATCCCAGTGGCTTGGGAGGCTGAGGCAGGAGGATCATGATTTCAAAGCCAGCCTCAGCAACAGCGAGGTGCTAAGCAACTCAGTGAGACCCTGTCTCTACATAAAACACAAAATAGGGCTGGGGATGTGGCTCAGTGGTCGAGTGCCCCTGAGTTCAATCCCCAGTACCAAAAAAATAAAAATACATAATACATATTTTGAAACATCACAGAAGAACAAGGGCTGAGAAACCAGAAACAAGAGCCTCTAGAAGTTTCAAAGTCAGGCGTGAAGCCTCTCTCAATTGGCACCAAACACTTGCCAGGATTTGGGGGATGTTTCTCGCCAGCCAAGCAGGGAGCTGTGTCCAGTGATTCACTCTGCTAGCAACAACCGCTGACCAGATTCCCCCATTATTCCCTCAAGATCGAAGGCTGGCCAGGCTCAGAGACACACAGAGAAGGGGCTCCTCATGAGAACCTCGGTTCCTCCTTCACGTTTTATCTAACAGTGGAGTGTACAAGGTGATTTGAGACATAAAATGGGTGAGTTCCATGTCTGTATCTTACTTAAAATGTTAATCAAAACACAGCACCAGCACATGACAGTCCAGCCTGACAACAGGACATTCTGTAGTCATAAAGAATGATACCGGACTTGGAGAAACAGGAGCAAATGGCCGTTACAATGTGACATACAGTAAGACAGGAAATGTTTATCTTCAGCAATTCTCAACTGCATAAAAATATGCACCATGGAAAGAGAAAAATAAACTAATAGCGCTGGCCCTCAGGGATGGAAATGAGACACTATTTTGCTTTAGAGTTTTTGTGTTTTGTTTTTTGGGTTTTTTTTTTTTTTGCATTTTCCAAATTTTCCAAAACAAACAGCTTCTAACAGATTGGTTATACGATGTGAAAATGTTGTCTGAACTTCAAGAAGAATGCCCGTTTGGTAAAGGCCTTTTCCAAGATGGAAATGTCTAGAGATCATATATCCCTGTCACCTCTCACGCCCCGAACAGTCACACCAACCTGCACACTCAATTAACATTCCTCCAAGCAGCCGAATAGACCCCCTTACTTTTAAAAAGTCCTCTTAATGAGATTCCATAAATAAATTAAATTTGTATACTTCAAGCCTTTAAAAGGAATTAAATAATCTTGTTTAAAGATGTTGATTGCTTGCGGATTACAGCTGTAAATAAATCGCTTGGTGCAAAATTAGACTTTCTCTTCTTCCCTTTTTCCATGAGGGCACACAATAATTTGTCTTTTAATAACTTCAAACAATTCTGAGTCAGTTGCTCATTAAAAACAAAATGCTTCTTGATCACGAAGCTCGGCGTTTCATGAATATTCACCCCCGTGCAATGCTTCCTAGAAGCTGGGTGGCAAGCTCCTGATGGACAGGTGACCTCTGTGCAGAGGAGGGAGGTGGCCTGCACCTGGGCTGCCTGGGCTCTCCTTCTGGGGGGGTACTCCCCAGGGACCAAGAGTCTCCGATTAATGTGGTCATGGTGCTCACTGTCCATCTCACACACCTGCCCTATGGGCACCTCCCTCCCTATACTCCCTCAATGGCTGCCCAGGACTCTCAGTATAGACATCAAAACCAGCCTGAGGTCAGGAAGCCTAGCATGACTGGGCCCTCGCAGGCCTCCCTGGCCCCACCCCATCTACACATCTCCCTAGGACTCACCAAGCTTCTCACCTGGCCTTCACCTGGGGAGGGAAAGAGGCAGATTAAAGACCAGATGAAGATGGCAGCCAAGGGTCTATCTTTCTTAAAGTAAACAATAAACAAACCGCCCCGAGAAGCAGGCACTCTTGCAGTTTCCTCCACTTAAGGGACCACAAGCAATCTCCCTACCATTTTCTGGATGAAAATAAATTAGTTAGCAAAAAAAAAAAAAAAAAAATGCAGGATGAAAAGCAACTTCAGTTTTCTTCCTACGAAATGACAGTGTGCCCAAGGACTTCTGCTCAAGAGACAAAGGGCCAGGTTGCACCTGGCACCAGAATCCAAGACCTAGGCAGGAGCAGGGCGGGAGCAGGGCCCACGGCGGTGTGTACACAGGTAGCGCCCAGGGAGACAGCCTGCAATGGCCAGATGATCCCAGCAAGGAACATGGGCTCCCGGTGGGGATTCACTGAAGGACATTCTCCTCTGGACATGTAGAAAGAGGCCAGCACGGTGGCGCTCTGCATGCCTCAGGGTTGGGAGTGGGGACAGGGAGCTCACCGCCAAGCAGGCTACAGGAACAGGAGGCCTGTGCCGCTGCCATCAAACCTCAGCAGCTAACGCCGAAGTGACTGCATGTGGGACCGTCATGTGACGACTAGGTCCTTCTCACCACCTTCCTCCCGGGCACACGGCAAGGTACGTGGCCTCACTTTCCTGGCACCTATGCTAGGACTAAGGACTTATTTCTGGTCAGCGGAATGTGAGCAGAAGCAAGACACACCCCTTCCAGGTCTCACAGGCAGACCACCCATGCTGCCTCCTGGTGGCCAGTACAAGATGGGAGAGAGTGGATGGACACTGCCATCGAAGGGGCACGTGTCCTTTAATACCACAGGCACCCACGTCCAAGGACTGCCCTTCACAGCAGCTGGCCCACGGCACCAGGAATCAGCTCAGACCTCAGCACAGCCCGGCAGGATCTGCCTCCAGCCAACTCTTAGTTGTGTCTTTTTCCCCTCCTCCTGTCCTGACCCTGGGCCATGCCTTAATGGGTAAGATCCAGCACCATCTTCCAGTGACCAGCTGCTGCTGAACAGAGGGACGGCGATGCACCCACAGGGAAAGTGTTCCCGGCCACCTACTTTCCAGGTCATCCTCGAGGGTCAGAAGCCACGCGGAAAATGGAACAGTCAGGAATGAAGCCAAAGGTGCCTCTGCCCTCGCGAGGGCCAGCCTCCTGTGGGAATGACGGACGTGGAGACTCGACCTGAGCCCACAAGGTCACTGGAGGCCTTGTGCAGAGATGCTCTGCCAGGCAGGCCAGGAGCGGCACACAGGCACCACGGGAAGGCAGGAGCAAGCAAGGGCCCCAGGCGCTGCTGGTCAAGCTGACGGGGACCGGCCTTTGGACAGCCCACCTCGGACTGCCACGGCGACTTGGCAAACAGAACCTCACAGTGCCAGGACTCCACACCAAACACAGGCCAAAGCACAGAGCAGCACAGAAGAGACAAAGCCACAACACGCTGCTAGGTGCCAGACAGGTGGCACTAAGACCAACGCTTGTTTTTCTACCCCTGATGAAAAAGGAGGGAGCTGTGACCACCAACGCGCTGTTCTCAACTGGCTGCGAAGACAAGCGCCTCCCCTAAGAGCCAGAGGGTCCCGCGAGGACACAGAGTGGCTGCTTTGTTCTGGCACTCTGCAGAACCATGGACCCAGGGGCCCTTTGGGGCTGCACCACTGCCTCATCCTGCCGGGACACCAAGAGGCCCGGAGGAGTCAAGGTACAGTGGGCACGCACAGCCTGCCGGCTCCACACGCACGTGCTCATCAGAACCACCTGGAGGGCTGCAGCCTGCAGGCCCGCTTGGCCCAACCGCGAAGCTGATCCACTAAGGCTTCCACGAGGCCAGCAGTCTCACTCTTAGATGAGCGCCAGGGGGCAAAGCCCCAGGCCTTGAGGCCCATGCTCCAAGGAGGCTCGGGAGGGCACTAATGCCTGCCCGCAGGCCACCCCCAGGTGGGCTGCTCCCTCAACCAGCACAGCAGAGTCTGCTCGGGTGTAGCACGCTCCAGGGCCTCATGCTCTCTTCCAAGGAAGCCGACTCTCAGGAAAAGACCAAAAACTGCAAGCCCAGTCACCCCAGCCGCACCCCCGGGGTTATTCGGCACCTGAATCAGGAGGCTGGCACTGCCCATCTTTGCAGAACCCGGCCTGCCACAGGACACACAGCGCTCTCCCTGGCCTCTCCCACAGCACCGCATCCCCCACCCATACCAGGCATCCTACAGGCCTCTCTGCTCCCCAACACCCCCAGCCTACAGTTAACTCTCAGCTCAGCCCCCGTGAGTCCCCCCGTGTGGAAGAAGGTGTGTCCTCTGGTCCTTGTATGTGAAGCCCGTGCTTAACCTTTAGGTCCGAGGTCAAGCAGCATCCTCTTTTCCAAGAGGCCGTCTCTGACCAGGACATCTAAGGGGTTTCTCGGCGTGCCTTGTCCGCTGTCCACCTTCCTGGATCTTACACCCCACACCAATGTCCTTCCCTTTCACTGCAGGAACTCCCCTCTGCTCCCTCCACAAGGATGGCCACTCCATGAGGGCAGGTCCCTGGTCCACTTCTCCCTCACTGTCCCCTGCCAGTCACGGGACAATGACTGGCACACAGCTGGCACTCAAGAGCTACTGGGTGACGGGCTGGGCTTTGCTCAGGGGCACAGGCTCACCTAGCCTGCGTGAAGCACTGGGTTCCATCCTCAGCACCACATAAAAACAAATAAACATATAAATAAAGTTAAAAAAAGAAGATACTGGGTGAACATGTGAATTACTATGTCCAGTTATTGTTTCCTATCCTTCAAAATAAAGAAAAACCCAAACACTTGAAGCTGTACACCACCACTAATCTCAGAGCCAGAGACTAATGTGACAAAGTGAAGTCCTAGCCCAGGTTTCCAGAATCAGAAACCGCAGCGGGCGGAAGGCCGGGAAGGATGCTCCCTCACATCTCACGGCGCCCCCCGAGCCCCTGCCACTCTCTGCCAGCCGCCTCCACGATGTGGGTGAGGTGGTACCCTCCCCCCAGGCCAGGTGCAGGAAGAAGAGGGGGCGCCACGCTGTGCAAGCCGAGCTCTTCCCTGGACGGCTCCAAGAAACCACTTGTAAGTACTGTATGTTAACCACAGGGGTGACTCTGTCCCAGGTGCCTGACTGAAACGGGGACGGAGCCTTTGAAGAGAGTACGCCCATATGATGTCACCGTGTCTGCTCTGCGCCACACCTCAAAGCTGACAAAACCTCGTCTTCCTGTGCCATAGCAACCAGGGAAAGGATGCTGCAAGACTTCGCGAAGGGCACACTCTAGATGCTCCAGAATGTTCACGCCTTTCAAAAAACATGTGAAAGTGGAATTTTAACACAACCTGTCATAAAAGCTGACACTAGTACCCTGGAGAGGAAATCAAATGACATGAGTTGTACCTGGCAGTTCAACAGAATATAGGATAAATACACTTTGTAAGGCAGCCAAGATGCTGGTTAGGAGTTCAAGCGAGGAAGATGAAGTGAATGAATATTCAAATATACGGCAGCAAATGATTTTTCTATAATTACAATAAAAATCATTAAAATGCACTGAGGTTCACAAAAGCAGCGCTGGGGGGGAGCAGGGGTGCTGGGGCCGGTCTGGACACAGATTTACTTCCTGTGGGGCCTTGGAAACGTCCTGCCTCTCCTCCGAAACACACCATAAGCACAATTCCACCACCTCAAAGGCTCCTTCCAGTGCACATGCCCCAGAAGCCGGGTCCAGTCAGGTGGACTGCCACCAAGGAAGGGGAGCCCCCTCTCCCAGCCCGTCACAGCGCGAGCACCAGTGGAGACGCCATCCTGGAGCCAAGACTGAGGTCTGGGGATTGTTGTATCTATTCAAATAAAGTTCTGCTTCCGCCTCCTGCAGGAGGGCGAGTTGATGTAGTAATTACCTGTTACTCTTGACAAGTAAGGTAATTAATGTACCAAAATACCACTGCAATGTGTGTAAATTTAGACCACCATAATTAAAGCACCCGTCTGTTCAACAAACTGTTCAATTAAGAAAAAATATTGACGGTGTACATTTTTTTTCAAATTCAAAAACGTATGGAATGAATGAATCTCCCTTGGTTGACATCCATTTCCAGAACGCCTTCCCGGCAGGCAGCGTCCACGGAAGGGATGTCATTGAGTAACTTCCACCGAAACGCCAAGGTTTTGGTCCAGATGCTATCAAGTCTTTTGTGCATGCACTTTATTTAGAATTCTCACTCCATAAAACTAAGACTAGTCAGAGAATTCACAGTACATCTGAAGTGCAAAGGCCAAAAAGTTGCTCCAGCGCCGCTTTCTGAGTGACAGGGCTGTCCTCCAGCAACATCACCTGAAGTGCCGCTATTTGAGTGCCAATTAGAGGAGGCTGGGGACACTGGACATGCTGCAGCTAATAGAGCTGCCACCAAGGCCTTGGGGCCCTTTGACAGCCACGTGGTGCTGGCGAAGCTGGCTGTGGGGCCTGCAATACCACCTTCTTCCGAGGTGCACTGGCCATGTTCAGAGCCACAGGGTAACAACTCCAGCAAGAAGCTCAGCGGGTCCTCCACCCCCCAGCAGAGCCCATGTCCAGGCTGACCTGCTCTAGGAAATGTCCCGCGACAGCAGAGCCACCTGCCCACAGAAATCAAACCAGAACTGCTGGAAGATGCTGCAGAAAGGAGAGGAGCTGTCACCAGAGCATTGGCAAAGTACATTCAGATAGAAGAAAGAAAAGAAGAAGAAGAGGGAAGGAGGGAGGCGGCTGGGGAGGGTGGAAGGAGAGAGAGATCAGAAAAGGAAAGGAGATCTTCTGATGTCCGACATGCATGCGGCGACGCGGGGGCTGGTCAGGGGTTCTCCTGGCGGGCTCTAAGAATCTCCAAGGTTTTGCCTCTTAGTTCTCCTCAGATAAATTTACAGAAGGCACAGCTGTTGCCCTGAGGAAGAACAGCTGGAACTCAGAGGAAACAGACCCATACGAGAAAGAACTCTGCACGACTTCGGTGTTGTTCAGTGATGTCTGTATGTTACACTGTTTGTTCCACTTTGACTTCTTCATACAGCATATCTTACCTTGGGAGATGGAGAACTCTAAAGATGTTAAGTAAAAGGCAGCTTCAAGTGAATGCTCAGCGGATCACATGGAAACCAAGTTCTCAGTGTTCCCTATCTGAGAACTTGGATGGATCCCCAGGTAAAGAATAAAGAGAACGAGGAGACAGTCTAGGCGGCAACGTGCGGAGGAGATGAAGTGGTTTTTTCCAAGGAAAATACTCCAATTTCACACTTGGAAATAGTAACAAGGCCATGAAGATGAGGTTGGTGAAATCACTTCTTCCAGGTATCAGTGATAAACGGAGCTCTCAGGTCCCAGAGGAGACAACTTCAGAAAAGTGGCCCTTGGAACTACATTCCATGGAGGACCTACAGTGCTCATTTTATTGTATTTTTTAGCATTCATTTATTTGGTACTAGGGATTAAATGCAGGGGTACCCCAGCCCTTTTTATTTTTTGAGACACAGTCTCATTAAGTTGCTGGGGCTGGCCTCCAGCTTGAGATCCTCTGACCTTGGCCTCCCAAGCAGCTGGGAGATTATAGGCTTCATAGCACCAGGCCCTGGACTGTTCCAATTTTAAAATGAAGATTTTAAAAATTCTTAAGAGTTTCAAGGAAAACTAAATCTATACTGGGGGTGCAAAAAAAAAAAAAGAAACAATTTTGGGGATCTGACATTAAGATCCATGGACTGGAAACTAACATTTCTGCTTCTCAAATGCTAAAGAACCATTTGCAGGACTGAGGGAGGCCGACCTGTTTTTCCCTCACTGGTAAAGGCAGCTGGGGACACGCTCTCCCGAGGGTGTCTATCTCCAAAATGGCAGCAGACGGCATCTCATGGGCTGTGATGGCGTTACCCAATATTACTGACCCATTTCACATGGACAAGGTCATTTGATCCTAGCAAAATGATTAATCTTGTCTTACAGACGAGTGAACCAAGGCCCGGAATCTACTCTGTGGCTGAGTCCTTAGAAACTACTGTATGAAAACGATCTGTTCTCCAAGGAACAGGATACACAGGGCTCTTCAATCAATTCACAGAGACGACCTCAATCATGCCTGCCACTCTAGTCACAGTTCTGTCCTTTATCTTCAAATCTGTACCAGCCACGCTGGTTAGCGTGTTCAAAAGCGATGGTCGTATAATTGTTAAGTGATCGCCCACGTGGGGAAGAAAAAACCTGGCTTCAAATCCTGGCCGAGGCATTTGGTAGAAATGCCAAACTGGAACCTGTCTGCTGACAGATCCCAGGGAGCTCAAGTGGTCACTTGCACCCAGGATTTGCTTCCCGCCAACAAACAGCTCGAGGGAGAGACCCCGGCCACCCCATCTCCAGCGTCATGCCAGTCAGCTCTCGGTCTGACCTTCTCTAGCCTTTTCCCCGTGATCCTTCCACACAGCCTCATCCTGTTTCATCTGTCACCAAATCTGCCAGCCACGGAGCTGGAAGCCGACGGTCACAGGCCAGCAGAGGCTCCAGGGGTACAAACTGCAGCCAGGACCAGCAGGCGAGAGGGATAGGGAAAACTGCCAAGACGACCCCTGTCGTATGCACTTTTATTTTTTAACCTATAGGAACTTAAAAGTGAGCAAAATACAGAACAGATTCTTCATCCTTTCTCAGTTCTCAAAATTAATACAAACTGGAAGAAAAAAAACTAAATGGCACTGGGGTGACCAAGTGTGAATGACTTTAAGCTTAGGCGTCAAAATGTGTCAATCAACGTTTCCCTGATCTGGGAAACTTCTGAGTTCAGAGGCCGGCAGCCAGCTAAGGATGGGGAGGTGTTCGAATTCTGGTCTTACGTGGGTCTGCCCACATGGCTCTATACGTTACATTATTTTAAACCGGACATTGAAATGTGAGGAAGTGACAGATTTAAAGAATCTCTGATGCCCAGAGTTAAATGCCCTCTAGTATAGGATTCCACTTAGGACTCCAGCAAAACAACATCATTTTGACATGTTTCTTGTTTAACGGGGTGTATACATATCGCACAAAGGGAACATTATTTTTCTTGTGCCAAACGCATTGCTGAGAGTGATTTGCAAAATCCCACTACATCCAAAGGTATCTGATAAACCAGTGTTTTCGAGGCCTACCCTGAAGGAGGTGTTTTCCACCCCCATCTTCAGATGCAAAAACTGAGGCATAAAATAGTGCCTAACTTTCCCAAGGTCACAGAGTTACTGAGTAGCGATGCCAGAACTGGAAAGCAGATCTTCCTCCCAGCTTGGGTAATTATTTAACAGCTATACCACCATTCCTTAGGACGTAGCAGCTAATACGCCTGGTATAAGGTTTCTCCCTTCGTGTTGATTCTGGAAAGTAATGCAACTTGGAAAAACATTTTTAAGAAGCTCTTTTGAAATAAAAAAATATTTTTTTGAGCTAGTAACATGAAGACAACGATATTCCAGGTTGCAGGCGTCACTGTTACCCTGAGCATTTCCTCACACAGACTTCTCCAACGCCCTTCCCACGGAACCTGGGGGTTTGGCCAGGAGAATAAGAAGCAAGATATGAGAACAGGGGGAGCACCTGGATCTTCACACACTCCCCGCTGACCTCAGGGTGGGAGACAAAGTCACCACACGGTCCTGATTCTTCACATGAATAACTCCCTCCTATGTTCACATCCAAATCGTAAAACAGAATTAACACAGGCCAAGCGGGACAAGGAAGGAACAGCCTCATTTGAGACTGAACGTGAGAAGATGCCCCACAAAGAACCACAGAAAGTGGATGAAGAAATGCCGTGCTGGGGCACCACCGTTTCCTCTTTCTGTTTTTTTCTTTTTCTTTTTGGCCCGGGGAGAGGGAATATACAAACATTGGAAACTTCTGCAACAGAATGACAGAACTACCAAAGAGGGTACCCACGAGGAGGGTCCTGCAGTATACACACATTGTGGCTTAGATGGGAGGTGCTCCCCAGAGCTCACGCGTGACCACGCAGGAAGGTTTAGACTAGGTTGGGTTAGGGCAGCCTTAGCCTAATCAGCGCATTGATGCACTGACCGTGGGCAGTGGGTGTGGCTGGAGGAGGTGGGTCCCTGGGGGCATGCCTTGGGGGTTTCTTAGTCCCTGGAGAATGAAGCCTCTCTCTCTCTCTCTCTGCTTCCAGGTGCCATGTCCGAGCCGCTTTCCTCCACATTCTTTTGCCATGATGTTCTGCCTCCCCCTGGGCAGAGAACAATGCAGTCAGCTGTCTATGGACTGAACCTAGGAAACAGTGAATGCCAAATAAGATTTTCCTCCGCTAAAACTGTGCCTGTCAGGTCTTTTGGTCACAGTGGCAAAAAAAAAAAAAAAAGCTGACTAAACAACACAGTCTCACCTAAGGTGTGCGGTGCCACACTGCCAGAAACAGGAAAGAGGGTCAAGGGTTGGTTGGCAGATACTGAAGGTTTTGCCAGTTTCTAGTCTCAGAACTTTTTCTTTTCTTCTTTCAGATATTTGTTCCCTGGTCATAAACTGCCCTTCTCTCTTCGCTCAGCAACCTCCTGCACCAGGACCTTGGATGTTTCTAGAATCTCCTCCCTTCTCAGCCTCTCGTCCCCTGGGTGTGCTGTGTGTGTACCCATCTCCACGATGGGTCGGACAGTTAGGTGGAACACACAGGCAACAGCAGAGTCCCCTGCCGCCCTCCACGGGTCCCCGAGGGGCTCTAGACAGGAGGCACAGGAACACTGAACACTGGGAAGGTGCTCTCTTTCCAAACACTTTTAACCCTGCAGATTAAATCCAAGCATCATGGTGCTGGACTACACGCCAAGGCCCATCTCTAACAGAACCCTGCAGGTTGGCACCTCGGGAGAAGCAGGCCAGGCTGGGCTAGGGGACTGCAGACAGGTCAGCAAAGACAGCCGGGGGCCCAAGCTGGGCCTGCCAGCTATTAGGCAGCTCTGAAGCTGAGGATGGACTGTGCGTTTCCAAATGTTTGTGGGCGGGGGCTAAAGAAGCGGTAACAAGGCCCGGCGCAGTGGCGCACGCCAGTCCTCCCAGCGGCTCGGGAGGCTAAGGCAGGAGGATCTCAAGTTCAAGGCTAGCCTCAGCAATGGCAAGGTACTAAGCAACTCAGTGAGACCCTGTCTTTAAACAAAATATAAAATGGGGCCGGGGATGTGGCTCAGTGTCCCTGAGTTCAATCCCTAGTACCAAAAAACAAAAGAAGAGATGACATGAAAATAGTTACCTGGAAGTCTAACTTCCCTATCTATAAATAGGTACGTGGCACACAGCTATTCCCAATCTTTCATGCATTGTTTCTTGATGATCTGGTATGACTGCAGGGGAAGGAGCTGCTCCAGGGACTGTACGGGAGGGACCCTCACAGGACAGGTGGCACAGTCCCATGCCCAGCCCTGCCCAACGTCAGCTGAAGGAGCAATGGATGCTACCTTCTCTTTTAAGGAATAACAGAAAGTCTCCTTTCAGAACAGACTGATGTCTGTTTTAACAAGGAAAGAGACTGAGAAGAATATAGAAGCAGATAAAACACAGGCGGCACTTAAATCAAAATCTCAGAAAACACAGCACAACCCTGAAGAATGGCCGAGCGCGGGAAGGTTTGAAGAGTCACAGACCATGAAGATGGGGGTGGGTGGGGGACATTAAGCTAAAGACTGTGTAAACAGGACATCCTGACGCAGCAGTCCATCGACTGAGGTTGGAATGGAGTCTGCACTGTGGACCCCTAGTGGACAGAGGGTCAGAGAGGCCACCCAAGAACATCAGTGTGACCAGCCTCATCCTGGGGAGCAGCGGGTTTTATTTCACATCCACAAGACCCTGACACACTGGCCAAGAATTCCTAGTCTGGAGATTGGGAAAATAGTGGGCTCCAGACAACTCGCATTGTGCAAGTCAAGTAAAACAGCAGCCCGGAGCCAGGGCACTGGGCATGAGGCTGAGGCGGTCTACACAGCGAACCTCACCTTGCTCGGCAGGAGGGCCTTCTCGTCCAGACTCCAGGGTGCTCCCCACACCCTGGAAGAGACGCTTCCAAAATGCACAGAGCACCTGAGAAGAGGTTCACAGCCCCGCTGACCATGCTCCACACCCTCAGAGCTGGACAGCGAGCGAGTGTTCCTGAACAACAAAGCCTCCTCCGCAGTTTGGCTACACACCTTACAAATTTTTTGTCCAGCGATCTTGACATGGCTGAGCCGCCTCTGCTCACGTGGACTCAACGTGCATCTCTTCCGCAGCCTTTCACTGAAAGGTCTCCCCCAGGACAGAACTGTTTTCTGGGGGTTCCACCAACAACGATTTCTGTGGTTGAGTCACAGACATTATCGTAGTAGTGTTAAAATTCATCATCTTTTTCTTTCTGTATGATTAATGTTTTTAAAACATGCTTGCAAAACTTTTTTTTAAAAAGGGCTTGAAGTGCTGAATTTTAAATTTTGGAGATATGACTACACCAACTGAGTGTCATTTTTTCCACGTCTGCACAAGATTGGAGCTGGTCACCATTTCTTAGGTGAATTACAATCATTTTATCTGCTCTGGATTCAGAAGGCTGATACAAGACACTCCCCGTGTTCTAACCACAAAGCATTCCTTTTACTGAATTCTAAGCACTCCACCGACGTGGGCAAGACATGGGTTCAGAAGAGTCCACCAAATAACATTTATTACGAACTAATTAATTCATAGAAAATGACTACCAAAGTACCGATGAGAGATCACAGATTGAAATATTTATGGCCAAAAGCCCAGGGAACTTGAGATTTGGTTAAGCCCAGAAGTCTTATCTCATGCAAAGAACTGAATTAACTTCAGTCCTTGAAAATATAAAAAGAGCTCAATGAAATGAACACTTGAAGCCATGTCCCCAATGCCCTTTCCTCCAAACTTCCCAAACAGGACCAATGGACGTGGGGAGAGAGGCGGCCCTGGGAAAGGAGCTCCCCGCATCCTCCAGAATGGACACACCCCACCCAGGATGCACCACCCACCACACTGGCCTCCCTGGCCACATGGGGCTGGTGGTCCGTGCTGAGGACCAGCCCAGCTACACGCCCAGCGCTGTTCTGAGAGTCCTAAGAGAAGATTCCCCTTTCATTTCTGCTGCTAGACAGTCAGGAACAACTCTAGTCTAGCAGTGGCTAGAAGTCACTTTAAGATGGTGAACAGGGGCAGCGGAATGGACACAGCAGAGCGGGAGCTGACCAAGTCCTGTGGGTGACCGCCCTGCTGGGGAACTGCCAGGGACACCGGACTTGGGTGGCACTCACCAAGTTCATCCTAACTCAAACACCGAAAAAACCCTATGATCCCATCTCCTGACCCCAGAAGCCCATCTGCCGGGGTTGGGGTGCCACTGGGAACAGACTGCACACATCTGATGTGGTAAGGCATGTGCACGATCACCGACGGGTGTGTACAGTAAAAACCGGGGAGGCTTCTCCAAGTTCCCTTCACCCTGGGTCAGGCGCGTCACTGTGAAACGGTGCAAGATAACAACATCAGGAAATTGCCTGGTGTTCCTCATCTAATTAGCAGATAGCCACACCGGCTGACAAGATTATGGTGCAATGACATGAGGAGATGAGCCGGCTCCAGGTGGCTCTCGAACAGCAAATGCTTTCAGCTAGCTCTACACCACTTAACCATTTCATTAGCATCCTTAACTTCCAGGCAAGCAGAAGACTCATCACCATCGAAGGCTTGATTAAAGAATGACATACAGTCAGCCCTGGGCATCTGTGGGGAGTGGGTTCCAGGACCCCACAGACCCCAAAATCCGCCGAAGCTCACGTCTCCTATCTAAAGACATGAGATCTACCTAGAACCTGCGCAGCCTGGAGATCACCCCTCGGTGGCTTTCAACAACTAAGGCAACATGGAAGCACCAAGTCATTACACTGTATTATTTAGGGAATGATTACAAAGAACAAAGATCTGTCCATGTTCAGCACATACTATTTTTTTTTTAAAAGAATTTCCAACCTGTACTTAAATCCTCACATACAGAAGAATCAACAGAGAGGATGATCAGATAACAGTAAGCTCACACAGGAAGATGTGACTGGCGGCACAATTAAAATGCCGTGAGATTGAAATTTGGGGGGTCTTTGGATTATTCGACTATGACAAGAAAATAAATATCAGGAGAAAAACGCGAGCATCTAGGGATTCACTTTGAATGAGTCCTTTGACAGGAAGTGATTGAAAAAGTAGATCCAGCCCAAACCATGTGTGTGTGCTTAAGTGAAAAGATGCTCCTCTGACCCTTAGCTGCTCCTGGACATGCCCTTGAGACATGGAGGACCAAGCTCTCCACCTGGCCCACAAGGGGATGGTGAGCAGCAAGAGAAGCTACATCGCTGGGTAAGAAACACAGGTGGGTAAGAGAAAGCGGAGACGGGGATGAGGCAGGCTCCCTGGGGGGCGTGATCTGCACAGAAAGCTCTCCCAGGCCACCGGGCCATGGCAGACACAGCATAAGAACAAAGCTGTCAGCCAGCTGTGGTGGTGCTCACCTGCACAGCTGGCTACTCAGGAGGCTGAGGCAGGAGGATGGCGTGAATGCGGGAATTGGAGGACAACCTAGGCAACGAAGGCAGACCCTGTCTCTAAAACAAAGCAAACAAAAACCACGACAAAGCTACAAGGATTCCATTCTAAACTCTCCGGCTCCCTAAAGGGCAATGCTGTGTGGTCACGAGGAAGGGTGGTACAGACAGAAACTGATGTCCAACTTTGAGATTAGAAAAGAGAACAGCCACGTGAAGAGGGGATGGCAAGGGCTCTTAACCAAGAAAATGAACCCCCAGGAATTCTCAGTGCCTTCCTGCAGGGCGGGATAAAGGCTCAAGCCAGCTTTACCAGAATCTCAAAAGTCAGAGTGACCTCAGTTGACAAATGGCTCCTCAAGCCATGGTGACAGAGCCCTGGTCATAGGGCCGACTGGAGGCTCCCACGAGAAACATTAGCAATGCCCAACCTGCACAGAATTTTGTCAAATGCATCTTCTTAAAACAGGGACAGGTTCACCTGAATTTCACATCAGTGGCCCCCAAAGAACAGGCAGCAGTGAGGCTTTTAATTTTAAGGTGTCCCAGACCATTCCCACCACTCAGTAAACGGTCACGCAGAATCAAGAAGCAGAAGCCACAGGCTCCTCACATGGAAGGGAACTTTCTAGAACCCTGAAAGAAGTCAGCAGCATCTTGAAAAGGGCACCCTCTCATCTCCTCAGTCAGCAGCACACACGTTCCTGAGGGCAGGTCTCTGGCTGCACAAGACAAGAAGTCGCTGCAGACCCTGGGGTCCTCAATGCCTGCAGTTAAGTCAAGGGGGGAGTCTCAACCTCCCCCTGCACTGCCAAAGCATGAGAGCAAGGGGCTTGTCCTACCTGTGGCAGCCGATGAACAGAACTTAAGGGAGAGACCCCACCCCAAGGGTGAACGAAGGTGAGGACCACGCTCTGGCCCGCACAATGGCAACCCTGCATTTCTACTATAAACCCTTCAGTGTTCACTACAGCACCTAACTCTGCCGGGCTTGAGAGGGGCATAAAACGTATGTGCTGGCCTGCACCTTGCACACACTGGACCTGAACCCCACCTTCCCTGACTGGCTTTCAAGCCACAGCAGCATGGATCAAAACCTCTCCCAGGAGGATGCTCACGGGGGCCACCGCCTCGCCCGCCCTCCCTCTCCCCAGTTGCTCGCCGAGATGGGAAAGGCTCCCAGGAATGCATATGTGAGCCGAAGAGAACCACGCATGCTCATGAATAAAACACGTATACAAACACACAGTGATACATATGAATGTATACGGGAACACATATATAAATATGTACATGAATATGTATACACGCATGCATATGTATAGCTGCGTGCCTGAAGCACGGCCTGCAAATCTGTCGTCTCCAATGCGCAGAGGCATTTTTCTGGATCTCAAAACGCTGCCTATATCCTGGTCTCCTTCTCTAACCACTGTGGTCCCCTCGCCAGGTATCAGGCTCCCCCTTAATGCAGTTCCAGGTGCCCAAGTCCATGTCCGCAGCCTCATGGCCTGTCCGGCGGCTGGTTTGGTTTATAGTTCACTGTCTTCCAGAAAGACTCTGCCAGGCACCAGGGCCTGCAGCCGGACTCACAGCCCGGCCTCAGCCCATCCCTCCCACGGGGGCCAGCCGCACGTCCCGATGCAGTCGCCTGTGTCCTCCATACCAAGTCGCCCACAGCGCTAGGGACTGTGGTTCCCATCCGTCACTGCCTTCCAGTCAACACCTGCATGGGCCACACCTCGGAGCCCACACGACTTCCTCCTGGGTCCCTCACTCTCTCTACGAGGATGAATAAATGATCGCAGAGCACAGCTTCCACCAGGAGACGCCTGTGTTCAAAAACCCTGTTGTGCCCACCGGCCAAGTGGACAGCTTTCGAAAGGCTGGTTCCTGAGTCAGAGTCTAATTTGAAATCTTGGTTCCACCTCGCTCCTCTGTGCCTGTGGGAAGATCACAAAACCTTCCAGGGACTCGGTTTCCTCATCTGTATTGTTATCTGTGGATAATAACAGAGGTTCAGCCTCCCTGGTGTGAAAGCCTGAAATGGCAAGTGTTTGGAAACCTCAAACTTTTTGCTGACAATGACCTTCAGACTAGGGATGCTCTCCCAGTAGACACTAGTGTGCAAATACTGAGAAATCAGAAAAATGTCTGTAATCCACCACGTCTCTGGCCTCAAGCATTTCAAATAAAAGTTACTTACCTGCAGTGTCTCCTTCCTCGGCTGCTTATAAGGAATAAAGAAATACCATGATTAGCAACCACTAAGATGGACACCTGATCCATGGTGAATTTTACCTGCTGTCGACATTAGCATCGCTGAGAGAATTCCTACTTCTCCCCTTGAATTTGGGGTCCTCCAGTGCCATGTCCCAGCTCCCTTTCCAACCTGTTCTCCTCTCCCTCTGGCCTGCTCTCTACACTAGCCACCAGAGTGCCTGTGGTCCTACTTCAGCACCAAGCTTTCTGAGCGCTGCTCATCACCGTTGCCACGAGCCAGGAAACCATCTCCCTTCTCCTGATCAATATCTAACAGTTACATTTACAGCTGAAATTCTCCATGGAGGAGAAGAAACATCTCCCTCTTTTGAATACTTTAATCTTCAGGACAGAATTTTTTTTAATTCAAATATATCAAATATTTTTCTTTATTCTTTTTTTTCCTTGTCCTTGTGATCTGAGTTGGTACAGAAAATGAGAGGGTCAAAATAAGCACATGATTTCAACAGAGTAAGAGGGAAAAACGTTGCAGGCTCCAAAATATATTTAGTGGAAATGTGATTTTTCTCTTTAATATTAATTTTTCCATGTTTTTAAAAAATTCTTATTTGTTTTTATTAGTTCATGGTAGTTATACATAATATTCATTTTGACATGATCACACAAGCATGGGATATAATTTACTCCAATTCAGTCAGTCTTCTCAGAGTTGCCTCCAGAGAGGTTGAGCACGTCACCGACGCCAGCGGTGAACGGGTAGGAGGCGAGCGAAGCAGAGGGTGGTCTTGAGCACGCGGGGGTGAGGGTGTCTCCCGGAACACCACAGCCCAACGCCGTCCTAGCCACCTCCTGTCTTGCCCACCGCTATCCACCCAGAACATCAGGGACCGCAGTCCCTCCCCATCGCCGCCTCTCCACCTCTCCCAATACCTGTCACGCCCGCACCCGAGCCAACACAACTCCTCTACCTGGATCCCCGCTGTCTCTGTAAGGGACGGCTGAATGATCCCAGAGCACAGCCCCCACCAACAGGCTCCTGCGTTCTACCTCGTAAAGAAATAACTTTTTCTTGGTTCATTTAATGCCAATAAAATGAGAACAATTAATGATTTTGTATCTAAAACCTCTCAATTACATTTCTTTTTCCATGGTAAGTAAGGATGCTAGGTGCTTTAATGGGTCATCACAAGAACAAATTTTAGCTAGCACTTCATATGTACATGTGTTAATGCTGCTTCCAAACTGTCACTGAATTCACACTGTTTATTCCATAAAAATGCATTGACTCCATACAAGGCGACATGAAGAAACAGCAACAATTCCTAAAAGTGATGTATGCATCTGTGATTATTACACATCATGAACTGGCTAGCCACACCCGTGGGTCATCCCCAAATGGTATTTATTAAGGACCCATATGTTCATACTGCAAGGAAAAACAAAGCCATCGCTCAGTCCAGCTTCTATTTATTCCACCGTGTGAGCCTCTTGAGAGAATGGGTGGTTCTCTGCTATTGAAAAAGTTTGTAACTGTCAAAACAAGAAACTGACTTGGTTACAGTCAGAGGCTTGTAATGCCAGCACCAAGCCAAAGCCAGAACATACAATAAAAAGAAAAGTTCTGTCAATTTTTCCGGAAAGTCTGTTTCTACGCGTCGCCCATATATCCAGCCAATTCAAAAGGGATGGAAAGTAAAAATTCCCTGCTGTACGGCAGCCAATCCAGCCAGTGGATTTCCTTTTCTAACTTTATTTTTTTAATGTCCTGTAGACTCATCGTAAATCATTTCCAATCTAATTCTCCAGCTTCCCAATTTTAACCGTCGGCCTTATTTAAAGAATGGCCTCTATATTTAACAGATTCCATATCCATTCTGAGAGCTAGTAAGTTAAAAAAGATGTCCTTCCAGAACGCACCCTCCCTCCGCGTGACTCCTCGAGCAGGGAGTGTGTAACTGTCCGGCTGCCTCACCTAGCTGGGACGTGGGTGGCACAGGTGACTTTCCACCGACGGGGGAGCCGGAGCCTCCTGCCCGTGGCACAGCTTCCCGTCTAGATGTCAGACAACACGTTTGACAGATAGGCATTTTCTCAACCCACCCGAACAGGCATCATTGCACCAACGACAGAAAGCAGAAGAATTCAAAAGCACACGAGGGCAGACCGTCCGCGGGCAGGAACTGAAATCCAGGGTCTGCGCTGGCGTGTTCCTTTTAACCTGTAGATGACTACGGCTTTTATTAAAATTAAAAACTAAATGAAGTTTCCTAAAGCACAAGGAGCAGTTGACACTCAGTTGCTTTCAAGGGTCCTCAGGGGAGAAAAAAAGAAGAAAAAAAAAAAACTGATGGCAGTTAGAACAAATTAACAACATATAATAAAAATGCCATAAACATGCGGCATGCATAATAAATCTCATCAAGTCTACAAGGCGGCCAGATAAAAATGATTAACGGCCACTATCCTTGAGAAGAAAAGAAAAATTTCGACCCCTGTTATCCATCACAGCTAATGATCTCACCCTGAATCTAACGTGCAGGCCGAGCGATCTCTGTAGGAACACTCCGGACCCCGCGGGACAGCCTGGCCACTTCCTGTTTTATTTTCTGAGAAATCAGGAAAACAAGCATGTTGCAGCTATTTATTAATTTAAGGTGTGGCTTTGCAGGGGTGTGAATAAAGATGCGCAGGATGTTTATCTCCATCAACAGATATTTAAATAAGAATTTTTTTTTTAAAAACCCTCATCTCTGGGCATTGATAGCATGGCAAGGCCGTGCACAGGGAAGCCACGTCCAAGGCCGCTTACTGCCCCGTTCCTGATTCTGAGATGGCACAAACTCGGGGAGGCCTGCAGGAATAAGGGATGCACAGGCTGAATCTGGAGGTGCGGCTGTAAACCTCACCTAAAGCAAAGGCAGGGAAACCGAGGCAGCCACATAGCAGGGTCTGTGGCTAACGAAGGCACATGCCAGGAGAGGGGCCTGCTAACAAAGCACTTCCCCTGGCAGGTGGCAGGTCCAAGGCTGCTCTGCCCGGCAAATCCTGAGACAGGGAGGGTCGCTGTGGAGAGGAATCACATATTGACATGCTTTAAAAAAAAAAACCGCTTACAATAAACAAATTGAATTTCAAAAAAAGAGGAGAAAAAAAAAACCTGAAGAGGTTTAAATGAACAAACTCCTTATTCCTCAAAGGGAAAACAAAGAGCTCTCAGAAACATCTCTTCTGAGAGATGGAACAGAATATGAGTAAATTATAACAATTAAAAACCATTAAAGATAGAATAATTGAGAATACCTGTTTGGGTAACAATGACTCTCTTGAATTCCTCGTAACAGAGGGTCTATTTTTAATCAGTCTTTTTTGCAAAAACTTGCATAATTTAACAATAATTGTGGATTTTTAATTTTTATACATCCACAAGAACATAAAGTGAAAACCATAAATTATATACCAACTCCAGCTGTTAAATGTCGGCATTTTGTCTTAAAAAAAAAAAAAAGTTCAAAAATCTGTTTCCTTAAAGCAAGGAAATGTGGGAAAGGGCCGCGGTGCCAGTGGAAACCTTCAGCAGCAGAAAGCTCATGCTGTGGTTAGGCAGCAAACTCTGCTGAAAGAGAAGGTGCTGCCAACTCAAATACTGTTTGCTTTCACACCCAAGAACAAACTGTGTGCTCGGGAAGGCAGGAAGGGCTCGGAGCAGCTGGAGGGGACGCAGCAAGGTAACGCGATGTCAGAGCTACTGTGCGCTGGTCCTCGCTTCCCATCGGCACATCAGCACGGAGCACAGAGCACAACGCGTCACCTCCACCCTGGCAGAGCTCCCCCAGGACCAGGTGCAGGTCAAAACCTCCTCTCTCCAAGTCAAGAAGCCAAGAAACTTTTCACAAAAAAAGAGGGGGGGACATCACCCAGACACATGCAGCGTGTGATTCCAAGGGCCACGGAGGTCCATGTCCAGGTTCAGGTGGAGCCATGCAACCCGCCCCCTCTGTACGCAGGAAACGCAGGGAGGGGCTCACTGCAGCCTTGGACACCAAAGGCAGAAGGCTCTGCCGAAGCCGACGGCACAATGGTACGCTTCTGCCTCCACACAGGCCTGTGCCCTAGGTGGGCGCTGTCGAGGATGCACCCAGGGACGCAAAAATCCCACAGGAGGAGAAAACACCCTGCTCATGCTCATCTCACGAGGAGGTTCTATAGAAGTTTCTAGTAAACAAAGGGTAACTTCTTGTTGGGTTGGAGCCCCACTGGTGAATAAGACCCAAATTCCCTTTGTCCATACTGCTCTGAAATAGACAAACCTCCTGTGCAGGGCCACGTAAGTGGGAAGAGAAGAGCCCCCGCCCTGAGAGGCACAAACCCGCCTCCCCACACCCCACCTGCAGCATGTCCAGTGTCAATCATGGTCTCTTAGCTCAAGGAAGAATCCTTCCAAAGTAGAAAATCAAGTGGTTTGGTCAAAACCCCCGTGTTCCAGCTAAGTCTCCCCCACCCCCTGAACACTGTCACTTAAAACCCTCACAGAAATGCCATGAACTCAAAACACATACACGGAGGAAACAGTGACTGAGCGAATGGAAGATGTAAATATTCTCACCTCCGGTGATCAAGTTTGCCGACAGCAAAAAATATCACATATTTCCAACTCGAGATTGGACCTGGTAAGTTTTCAACATTGAGAGTCAACTTTAGTGACTTCCTCTGGTTTAAAATTAGAAACCTTTTTCTGTCAGGACGCCCCTGCTACTGAAAGTTCTATGGTTTATACCCAGGTTGGAAAATCCGTCCAACTAGACAAAGACCGCCTTTCTTCCCAAATAAAAACGAGTGCACAAATTTGCCTCCTGTTCCCCCAAGACACAAGTGTGTGGCAAATCCTCCAGGCCTCAGACATGATTGATGGGACGCGGGTCCTCCCTGTCATCCCTGCCTACCTTGTCTGGTCACTGGTGGAAACCAGGAAGCCAGAGGCAGGCACTTCGGTCTCCGCCTGTGCGGCCTGAATTCTCCAATGCCAGATCGCTGCCAATGTCCTTGCAACCGATGGTAAACAGGCCACAAGGTTCAAGTTAACTGCAGAGCGTTACTACGCTGAACATCTGGTCATGAATGAACGGATTGCCTACTGACGCTCCACACTGGGCAGCTGATGAAAAATTCAACATTTTCCCTTGTTGGCACAGTTGTTTTGGAGAATTCTCTAGAGCTTCCTGAATTATATTAAGAAAATTTCACTGCAGCAATCTATATTTGTGGGAACAGCTGGTGTTGAAAGGGATCTGCTGCTCTCTCTCCGTGCCGGGGGACCTCGTGCTGGATCAGGACACTTTTACTACATTTGTCCTTGAAAACTTAGCCTTAGCTTGGAGGTACCGGGTAAAGCAGTTGGCAGGAGAGACAGCTCACGGTTGCTGGATTCCGCTCAGACGAACATCTTAATGCAGGGTGAAAATTCTGTTACCCAGCTAGGAGGGCATGAAGATCAAAACCAGTTCAGGAGGAAGAGCTGCCTCAGGATTTCCTTTAGAACAGACACCCAAATGCTAACCAAAGCTGTTGTGGGGCTCTGAAACCAGATTCATCTCATCAGCTCTCTATGTTTTCTGAACATTTTCAGTAGAAAAGCATAGCCCTTCGTAAAACAAGTAGATGCAATGTGTCCAAACATGGCTTTTGTTTTGTTTTGTAAGCACATAACTGATGACACTCAGCAGCGTCTTTTATTAAACCTAAGGGTGACAGGATCAGTGTAAATCAGATGTGCTACATTCCCAGGTGCTCAGCTCCGGCACCGGTCACGATGACAGAGGTGTGTGACACTGCTTAAGGAAAAACACTCTGAAAATATGTCAGGAGCGCTTAAAGGAATTAACTTGTTAATGGATATATGTGATATATTATTATTCTTTTTTTTGTTAAAAAAAAAAGGAAGTGGTAAACTTAAGTCAAGCTAAATTTAGGCTATTATCTATGCAGCATAAATTTCACTTCTGTGTATAAATGCTAACTTGCATATTTCTCCATGGTAACTAAACTATGATTAAAACAACAGTGAAACCAGCCTTTAAAGCCACCTGTTTAACTAGGAACAACCTAATTTACAAAAATACTTAAACTTTGGAAATTTCATGGGCATCCAGATCATGCCTCCCCCAGCAGAAAGCTCAGTGCTCCGTGAACATGTAATTGTAACGTCGCTGGCCTGGGTCGTGATCATTCTTTTTTTAACTAGTGTAATTTTTTCATGTATTGTTCACTGTAACATAAGTGGTATTTAAGATTATAAAGAATAAGACTCTAATAACTCTTTCCAAAAAGGAAGTTATTTCACTGCTTGGAAGGGATTAATTTACCTAGAAAGTATCTTCACATTTCACAAAGAGAACTAATGAAAGGAGTAGGAAATTCCAAATCGAAATGACTATTTGAGATGGCGAGCCATATTCAAACTAATTTTTTTTTTATTGAGATAGGCTTGTAATTTACTAATGAAGAAATGGGCTATTTTATTGGTGAAATTAAAGAAATAATTATAATATGTCCAAGAATAGTAAAAACGTAGGTATAAGCAATATTTTCTTATTTAATTATAAAACATAAAAGTAGATTTGAATGTGAATCATTCTGAAACCTTAGCATTAGGTTTAGAATTTAAATACTGAAAACCCCTTGAAGTTGAAAGATAATCATAATAGGTCAGAGGTTTGGTGTGAAAATCATGACTCATATTCATGACACATATTCAGAAAAGCCTCATACTAAAACTTTATTATAATCAAAAATTGATCCTCAGTATTTTTTTTTGGTTTTTTTTTTTTTTTTTTTTGGTCTCCTGGTTTTAACATGATGTAATGTCTAAGGCCACATTTCACACTGTTAAGTAATGATGACTGTATAAAACTCATGATAAAAAAAACTCATAAAATGTCACAATTTATAATTTTATGTATACTTGGGTCTCTAATATCACGTACATTTACGCAGTAGATGCTAATTAGATAACAATGGTATTACTATAATGTCTATAAAACCTGCCTTTAAAACCAAATTCTGTTAAAAATAGTCTTTTCAAGCTGACTTAGCCCATTTCCAGGGTCATATTTAAAATAATTAGCGCCACTGCTAGTAAATGTTATAATAAAACTAAAAAATGATTCCTAAGCAGAATGCAAAAATTCTCTAAAACTTAACAATAAAGCCTTCCAGTATTCTGAGACAATCTTTCCAAGGGATGTCTACTGAATCAAAGGAACGTTGGGATTTTGAGATTCTGCTTCCCCAGAGCCACTTAGACGGCTCCTGAAAATTAACCTCGTCCACCGGCACTGATAGACCCTGGGACCCAATCCGACGCTGCCACACAGACAAGGGTCCTACTGGCAACGGATGGAGACAAAAGCCTACCCCTGTCCCAAACAAGTCCACAGGGATACATGAGCTTCTGCCAGGGTGACCAGCCACAAAGGACAGCGTGTCCACTGCTCACCTCCACCAGCTTCCATTCCAGGCCATCAGCTCGCGCTGGCGGAGGCACCGGGCTGGTGTGAGAGGACTTGCGAGTCCTCTGGAAAGACAGGTTTTTGAAAATGAATCACAACATTCCTTTTAAGGCTCGGCTTCAGATCCGGCCAGCGAGGCAGTGAGGCCCAGAGAAAGGAACTCCACAGGCAGCGGCCACTTGCGCTAGCATCCCAGACCCCAGACGCAGCCAGAAAGGCCCCCAGGAGCGTGCGGCAGGACCTGCGGAGCACCCGGGAACAAGGCAGCTCTACTCACGGGGAACGTGCTCGCCACGTCTCTCTCCAAGTGATACAAAATCTCTTTAATGCATACAAGGGTGAATTTTTTTTTAAAGATTAAAATATTGGGGTTGTGGGAGATAAAGTGAAGCCCTGAGGGCCTGGGCAGGTGTCCTCCATGCCCACGGGCTGGTGCCCTCCTCCACCCAATCACCACACCAGCCATGCCTCAAGGCCTGGTGTGCTGGTGGAGGACCTCAGGGCTTGTCCTCCCATCCCAGAAGCCTGGGGCTTTGTTTGGGGACTCTGATTCCAGTGTTCCCTTCAACAGGGGCTTCATAATTAGAAAAGTGACCTGGATAATCTGGCAACATCACCGGCTTCCCCCACTGGCATACTGACGGGATCATTGAGTGAATGAGGGCAGACTCGGGACTGGGCGTCACGAGATCAGCCCCAGTGAATCCTAGGGCTACCCGGGCCTTGCTGCAGCCACATCTGGCTCAGGATGGGAACCGGGGGCTGTGGGTGCCTCTGTCTCCTCATGACTGCAAGCTGAACACCTCCCACCTTCTCCTGGCTGCCCTGCCCTTGCCGTCCAGACCTCAGCTCCATGGTGGCCTCCCCTCACCCCGCAGGTCCCGCACTAGAATACTGAATTTCCACATCGTTGACACTGCACGGACGCACGCTCACAAGTCTTCTGTGCACCCTGACCTCGCACCAGAAAGATTTGGTACCAAGTATTTTTCAAGCAGTACCAGTACATTAAAAGAAAAAGCATCACGTGATGGCTGCACCCCACTTTTTTGCAAACAAACAAAAAGAGTGACATAGAACCTGTGATAATTATGTGGTAGAACAGGGCCTGCCCACCACAGCAGGAAGGTTCTGGCCCCACTGTCGGGAGTTCCACGGTCCCAGTACGTAACCACCAGCGGGCACACAGACAGTCCTAGACACATGATTGCTAAATGAAGGGATGAATCATAGCCCACATCACAGCAGTCCCCATCCCGGACCCTTCCTCCCCGGAGCGGGAATCCTTTCATAGGGTCAATGTTCGGTAATTTCCCGTGTGAATGGGGAGGGGGGAGCTTTAGCTATGAGTGACTGGACCACATTAAAATGTGTCTGCAACCTCTGCAGGAGAGAGGTCGGCTCCTTTAAAGGCTGTATCCAGCAAGAAGTATCTTTGAACCACTGGGAAGGAAACAAACAGAAAGTTCAAAAACACAGAGCTCAGTCACGGGGACCCTCTCCCAGGACTTGAGGGCCGGTGGCTCAGAGCATGGTAGGGTGACAACCCTGCCACTCCCGGGAGGGACAAGCACAGACAGCAGGAGGCTTGGCCACCAGAAACGCGGAGCCCAGTGACCACACTGATGCCTTGCAGTGACCCAGTGCTCTGGCCAGGGGCCCGGGAAGCCCCGTCTACGGCCCTCTGACCTTGCCCTCAGGCTGTGGAGACGTACACACTGTCACCGCCTCCACTCCCGACATGAGGACACTGGCTGGCAGAGCTGAAGCAGCTGCCCAGGTGCAAAGCCAGGGCTCCATCCAGGCAGCCCAGGAGGACAGCTTTAGGAGCCAGGTCAGCATGTGGAGCAAGACGAGGACCTGCCAGGACCACAAACCCTGAGTGCGACAGGGGCGTCTAAAACCCAAGTCCACACCGGATTTCAGGGCGGAGGAAAGCGCAGGCAGGACTGCCACACCCTTGGTGGGGCACAGGACAGTGAAAATTCGAGACCCCTTGTTCCCAATTCTTCAGAATTCAGAGGCAGCAAGAGCGCGGCGCCACAGCAAGCGTGGGGCCCTGGGAGCACAGCGCCCAGTGGGACTGGGCAGGTCCCACGCCCACGGAGACAGGCCTGCTTCTGGGAGTTTCCTTTCTCTGGAAGCTCGCCCACCGCTTCAGGTTACTGTCTCTGTAAGGCGCAGTGTGTGAGTCATGAAAGACGTGGGGTGGAGGCCAGGCACCTCGGCCTCCCGCTCTGGACTGAGGGTGGCTGGGGACGAGCCATCAAGTGGCAGTGCCCGGAACTGCATGGTGAGTGCCCAGGAGGCCCAGGCCAGATGAGGCACAGGGTCCAGCTCGACTCCAAACTGCACCTATGGGGAGGCAAAGGAGCCACTGCTCCATGCTGTCCGCCGGCTGTGTGGACAGGCACTGACAGCCCGGGAAGCTTTACCTGGACGGGTCTGCTAGTGCCGAGAGCCCTCCTGGGTGCCGGAGTCCTGGGATACAGGATTTTTTTTTTGGTACTGGGGATTGAACCCAGGGGCACTCGACCACTGAGCCCCATCCCCAGCCCTATTTTGTGTTTTATGTAGAGACAGGGTCTCACTGAGTTGCTCAGTGCCTCGCCATTATTGAGGCTGGCCTTGAACTCATGATCCTCCTGCTTCAGCCTCTCAAAGTGCTGGGATGACAGGCTTGAGCCACCGCGCCTGGCTAGTATTCTTTGATTCATCCAACAAATACTTTTTCTGTGTACATTATGTGCTAGGCGACAGGACAGGCCTTGGGGACAGAGTTCCTGCCTCTCTGGAACTTACAGAATGGACACAGGGAAGCAAAACGCTGAATGAGCCACGGGACAAATCCACATGCACTAAGTACAAGAAGCCACCGGAGCTATCAGGCCTGCAGGATGAGGACACGCCCCCAGCCTTGTCCCTGTCCTCAGAGTTCATCTAGAGAAGGCCCTTGATGGCTCAGTGTCTGACTTACCACCACCTGCAATACCTGTCCTACCCAGCAGCCGCCGATGCCCAGCACAGTCCCAGGTCGTCCGCTGTCCACCCCCCGCCTCACCTATAACTCACACCCAGGTGACCTCTCACAGGGCAGAGGGGCAAGGCGCGGGAGGCAGGCGGGAAGGGCAGAGAGCGCGAAGGATGCTGCCGCTGAGCACAGGCGAGCTCCCAGACGGCTGCCCTTTCTTTGCTCCCTCACCAACAGCTCAAAAACACTTCCTGACCCACTCGTAGCTTCTGTCACTCCCGGGTCTTAACATGACGTTAGCAGAGCTTCACATGTGCAAACACGCCCGACGCCAGAACCTGTGCCCCCAGCAGCAGCTCTGTCGTGTGAGAGCCCACGTGCTCGGCGGGCACGCCGCACCCGAGTGACCGCCTGTCTGCGCTGGCTGCTGATTTCTTAGAATTCTCATATGAAGCTCTTTCTTTTTAAAACATTGCTGGGATTTTCCCTCTTTGAAACGTGACAGAAACACAAGATATTTCGGTTTCTGGCTGTGAAGCTGCGGCAGGTCAAAAGCGTCCCAGGCACTTGGATCTCACCCACTGTCTCTGAACCTCCTGGGCCGGGACGAGCTGATGGGAACCTTTCTCACCCTGTTTAAATTCCAACCTAAAATGTGCGTCTCATTTGTCATGCTTCCCCGAGCAACTGTGCCACTCACACCAAGCGCCGGGGGCTGGGCGCGCAGTGCCACTGTGTTCCCATCCCACGTCACTCGGTGGAGCCGTCTGTGGAAAAGCTTTTAACAACCACATCTGGCCTTTAATAAATCACAGCACTCTGTCTTCCTGCCAAAACTCCTCCTTTATCTAACTTACATCTTCATGATGAGATAGGAAATCACGCATTACGGTGGTGACAAACAATTGTAATCATGTCATTAGTAGCCATTTACTCTACAAAGGTGCTCGGAAAGGAAATATAATGCACGATAAGAAATATAGGATAATACATTGATCACAGCTCTAATCCGCTTTTACTTCACGAGTGTAAAAGGCTGGCGTAATTCACAGGCACAGCAGGCAGTAATGCACACCACTTTATGAACTATACTGCTATTTTATTCCCCTATCTACTTAAAAATAAAAAAGCATTTAATAGCTTGATTTAGACATAAAAGTTATTTGTGATGCCTCACTGATTATAATATTTATTTTTCAACTTGGTAGAAATGACTTTTTGTGGTAGGAAAGAAACTGGAGTTATTTGGGTTTGGGAACTTAACCATCATACATGTGTGCGCATACGCGCACGCCCGTGTGGGTGTGCCTGTGGGGGGCTGTGCACAGGCTTGTGTACACGGGTACAAATAACCCATATGCATTCCACAAGGAAGCCAACGACTTCACCACAGGGTCCATTCTCGAAAAGGATCCCAACTAGTGAAGGAAAAAATGGCTACAAAACAGATTTAAGAAAAGGTGACTACCCTCTATCCTACCGCCTCCCCCGTGCAGTCTAGAGATGACGAACTCAGGCACAGCTCACCTAAGCAAGCACGCGGGTGTCCTTAAAGCTCTAACACCCTATGTGGTTCCCCAGACGCCATAACCACCAGCTGCCTGATGCAGGAGACCACAGCTCTGGCTTCCCCCCAGGAAGCCCTACTGGCCACTGGGAAAAGGGAGTGGGGTCCAGCCCTCGATGACCCAGAGGCAGGGTCCCCCAGCACGCCCCCACCCAGAGATCCACAGAGACAAGGAAGCCAGAGGATTCAGGAAATGTGGCAAAATCCTATGGGGGGGCCAGGTCATTCCCTCATAATGTCACCTGTCCAGTTCCACCCGCCCCTCTGTGAACATCGTCACTTTCTGTGCGCTCCCTAGAGCAGACCCTACAGAGAGAGGATGCCATGCATCCCCGGAAAATTCCATTTGTTAGTTGGATAAAAACCCAGCAAATGTCTACAACCTACGATATCATTTGTTCACCTGAAGATAATTACAATGTAACGAAATAACAAATTGAAATGGGAAATTAGAAGCTGAATCTAAGAAGTGCAATATGAACAAGTCTGAACATTTTTTGCAAATATAGAAACTTTTTTTTAAAAATATGTAAGCTTTCACTGGTCACCCAACTTGTGGGGTAGCACAGGTATTTAACTGGGAAGATTTGGGAGCTGAATTTATTCTTAAAATATTTTGGCCAAGTATATGAAATATTATGTTCATGTCACCAATATTGAGGTACAACTTATCAATATCAGTACCAGTGGTTGGCAGGAGAGCAATTAAACTATTTTCAAAAATTTCAAAAACTCAATCTAACAGCCAGATGATTAACTAAAGTATTTCTAAGGCGAACATTTTCTAACTAATTTATAATTTTGTCTCATGTTTACTTTTATCTGGATACAAAACCTGAGATTTTCAAAAGACCCTTGGAAAGTAAAAGAAGCTGATTTTATTTTTCTTTTTTTTCCAGAAGTTTTGTTTAAAAAGAAAACAAACTAGCCAGGTGCAGTGGCACATGCCTATAATCCCAGGGACTCAGGAGGCTGAGGCAGGAGGATAGCAAATTCAAGAGCAGCCTGGGCAACTCAGTGAAGCTCTAAGCAATTTGGTAAGACCATGTCTCAAAACAAAGTAGAGATTAAAAAATTAATTTAAAAAGGAATGTAGCTCAGCGGCAAGTGCCCCTGAATTCAAATCCCAGTACCAAAAAAAAAAAAAAAATCAAATGTCCCTCTATCAGTGACATAGACTGGCTTAGGTAAGACCCTCTTCCCGTCTTTCAACCTGCGTGGGGAGGAATTAGAAAGTGGACCAAGGGACAAAAGCAAAACATAAAATCACAACACAACCAGCCTCAGAAAGCACACGAGGGGAGGCTGCATTTTGTCAACACAGAAGCGTCTTCGCAACTTTGCCTCCGTGGTGTGTGGTCATGGGGCGCCTCATGTCTGAAGAGGGGGCCTTTGGTCCTGGACTCTTCCTCCCTCTTCCAACTCAAAAACTTTGGCATTTAGAACTTTATTTTTTCAAAGAAGAGCTTATCTGGGACTCACACGCTTCTCTAGCTACATGTGAAAGAAACTGAGTGCACCAACTTTGTCTTTATCAACCCCTGCATGGCGACCCCTGGATCCTAACAGCTCAGACGTTCAGAAAGGTCTGAAAACGAGCTGAGACCGGGAACTTGCATTCTAGGGCCCTCGAACAGCTCCAGACCAAGGGTCAAGAGCACTGATGAGAGCTCCAGGCTGCTGCCAGGAGGGCATCTCTCAGCCCACAGGCACAGTCGCCTGTCCCCGGGAGCCGTCAGGTGAGAGTGGCTCACAGTCCTCTCCTCAGGTCTTCCTCACCCACCCGTCTTACAGTTCCTCTCCCCTTCATCCCCTGGTTGTTGGCTTTAACTCAGCCCTGTGCCTGGGCTGCTCAGGGCGTCCAGGAGCCACAGTGGAGGGGTAGAGAAACAGGCCTGTGGGCAGAATGGACGACCTTCGCCAGCCACCCCGGGAGGCCTGTGCTCTGGAGCTGGGCTCACTGGCTGATGTCCTCTTCTAAGTCTCCTTAGGACCTAGAGTTGAGAGGAGGCTCTGGCTGTTCTGTCACCACGGAGGGACACTGCTCCTCCAGGGCACCAGAAGCCAGGCAGGCAATGCCATCATGGCAGGGCCAGTAGGCTGAGCTGGGACAGGGTGATGCTGCACCTCCAGCCCGTCCTGCCCTGAGGCTACAGCTCCTCCAGGGGAGGCTTGGCGTCCACACCCTCCTCACCTGGTGTGGTGGCAGGCTCCGATCCAGGACCAGAAACCTCAGTGAGAGCACTCAACCGTCCTGGGAAGTCCAGTTCTAGGCATTTAGTCTGCAGAAACTTCCGTGCATGCCGAAGATATTTATTGCAGTCAATCCCAAATGGCAAACGTCCCTGCACAGTGGGTCCACTCTGTACAGCTCACTGTCCAGGGCAGAGTCCAGCGCAGACTCAGGGCAGGGTGAGCCAGGTCCATGACGCCAACCTGGACCTCCTCCTCCATGACGGTTAATTAGAAAGCAGGAAGCAGCCAGGAGAGCTGGATACACGGTTAGTAAAACATACTCTTAGATGTAATCCCAGCTCTTAGGGAGGCTGAGACAGGAGAATCGCTAGTTCAAAGCCAGCCTCAGCAATGGCGAGGTGCTAAGCAACTCAGTGAGACCCTGTCTCTACATAAAACACAAAATAGGGCTGGGGATGTGGCTCAGTGGTCGAGTGCCCCTGAGTTCAATCTCCAGCACTAAAAAAAAAAGAAAAAAAAAAATACTCTTAGAAAACGTTACCTGAGTGAGTAGATGGATGGATGGGGCAAGATGCTCCAACTCCCGACAGTGGAGTGGGAAGAAAACGGCAACAGGGACCTTAGTGACAGTGCAGACCTCTAGAACCTGGAAGCCCGAGGGCCGCATGTTCACACCTGCTCCTCTGGGCAGAGGGAAGCCCAGGCCGCTCATCCCTGCACTCTGACTTTTACAGGTCTGGGGCTCTCTGCCCACCCTAGGTCCTGCCAGCTGGATGCTGAAGATGGTGTGAAAATCACTCAATCAACCGAGGCTGTCGGCTGACATGCCCCGAGGCCCGTGTCTTCTTCATTCGATGAGAGATTTTTATAGGCAGAGCCATATCAGTTTTTCAAAAGAGAAAGTTTGGTTGTTTTGTCTTGGTTTTGATGGAAATAACATAACTCAAATTATCTGGCAATCAAGAACAATGAAGCTGGACCTCCTCCAAGTCGCAAAACCCTTGCCTGTTGAGACGGTGGCCTCTCTGTCTCCCCAGTCTGATGGAAGGACCACAGTGTGTGTAGTCCCAGCAAGGAGAACAAGACGCCAGAAGACAAAAAGCCCAACTAAGTCTCCACAATGGAAAACGGTGCCTTCAAAAAACAAAACACAGGCTCACCCCCGACCAGCCTCCAGTTTCACGGCCACTAAATGGCTAAGAAAATAAAGGCCAAACATATGGGGACAGTTCCAAGGTCTGGACTGGGATCAGAGAAGGAATACTGACACCATACAGACATGCCCCACTTCTAGAAGAGTGCATCTTCACTCCAAGGAAGGAAAAGGACATAAAGGAGGGGGGCTCCCAGGGTGTTAAAACTGCCCACCCGGACAGATGCCATGGGAAGAAAGGCATTGCTAAGACAACTGAATTCCATCTCAGCACCGGCTCTCAGTGATACTGACCCCAAAGCTGGCAAAAGATGCACTGCTAAAATCAAATGGCAAATGTCTGCAATGGCCTGTGGACAGCGACCTTCAAGGAGGGCACAGGTGACGGGGCCCCATGGGGCTCTGGGTTATTTCTCTTGGAAATCGGACTTGGGGTTCGTTTGGATATTAACTTGTTTCCCAAGAATTACAGGGCCAAAGCGCAGATTTTCTTAGTGACACTTGACCACGTTTCTGAAAATGTTGTACAAAGGCCATTAAGTAGAAAAAAGAATCATAATTGTTGACTTTAAATACGCAGGCAAAAGTCACAGTAAATAACAATAATTTGCTTGGAATATTGTTCCATACAGCATTTCACAGAAATCCAGCATACAATTTGTGAGAAAGTGCAGGCAAATTAATTGTATACTTTCACCTTTTCTTCTCAACTCACGTATGAGAAGAATGACATTCTACCCCATACAGGGAAGCCCCACAGGCCGCATAGGGTTCTGAAAAGAAACTAATCAATAGTATCAACTGAACCTGAGATTAGATTAAATGGCAGACAGAGGCAAACAGCCTTCGACTGTTAAGAGCCGTCATCCCTGGGCTTTCAACCTCCTCTTTCCTGACGGCAGGCAACAGGGCAATAGGGTTTGTCCTGCAGAGACTGAATCTGGTGGGAAATGCCACCCCCACCCTGGGCTGATGCTGGTAATGGTTTATGCCACCTCCAAAGGCTCTTCTCCAACAAGCAACTCCAGTTTCCACATCTGCATACATCTTCCTGGAGACCCTGGCGTGGAGGTGTCATTAGGGACTGGACAAAGCAGGCTTGGCCTGGACCCACACTCGGGGGGACCCGGGGGACATCCGGGCTCCCTTGCTTATCGCGTGGGATGGACCAGCCGCTGGGCTTTCCCAGATGGCCTCCTGCACCATGAGCCAGGTTCAGCAACAGAGGCAGCTGTGAGTGCATGGCAAGTACAGCCTCCAGGCGCTGTGCCTGGGACCTCTGCAGGGATCTGGAACGTTCCACCAGACATCATCATGAGAAGAGCACAAGTGGTGGCAGCATGCACTGCTCAGCTGCCACGTGAGACACAAGTTCCTGTTTAACTACCTGGAGCATGCACCCAGACAGGCAACCACAGCCTCTGACTGACGGATATGAACTCAGGGGCTAAGCGGATAACCTGCCTGCCCAGCTGGTGGTCGAGGCCCATGCTGGGGGCAGCCAGGCTCATCAGAGGCCCAAGCTGAGACTTTAAACCAGCACTCCACATCTGGGGCTGCCCTGCGGAATCATTTGGGAAGCTTCTAGAAGTTTCTATTGTCCAGGTCACCCTCCAGACCCATTAAATGAGAGCTCCTTGGCCCGGCATCAGTGTTGTCTAAGCAATTCACCATGCAGCATGTCAGAACAGCTGGCTTCATCACCACACCAACCAGGCACGGGAGCCTTCCCTGTGTATAAGCTCCCCCTTGCTGCTGTAACAAACGACCACAAACTTTCCAGGTTAAAACAACACGTCTTATCTTGAAGTTCTGGAGGTGCCAAGTATGCAATAGGTCTCGGTGTGCTAATTTGGAGGCCGGTACTCCATTCAGGGACGAACTGGTTTCCTGCCATCTCCCAGATTCTGGAGGCTGCCTGGGTTGTTGAGCCCACAACTCCATTCCACCATTTTCAAAGCAGCAACAGTGGCCGGGGTCCTCATCACACTGCCAGCCACTCAGCTCTTTGTCAAGCCTCCGTCTTCTACTAACAACCCTTGTAATTCCACTGGAGCCACTCAGGTCACCCCGGGCAACCCCCCTTCTCAAGGCCTGGTGACGAGCAACCTCAATTGCCCCTTGCTCCCCAGCACTTCAGTCCCAGGTTCCAGGGGTGACGTGCCGACTCCTTCGGGGGTGCCATTCTGCTTACCACACCTGACAATTCTGCCTCCAGGTCAGAATCACGGGCAAGGGGACGCATTCTGAAGGTGACTGTGAAGTGGGTCCGGGTAGACGGGCCTCTGGCTTGCTTTACCATCTCCTGGGGTGGTTCCACCTGGCGCCACAGCGTAGGTACCCACTACAGCGCATGGAGCACAGGCAGGGCCCAGAAGGCGTCTGCAGGAGGAAGGACCCTGCCGGTCCTTCTCGCCTCAACGCGTCTATCTGCTGCACACTCGTGCTCAACAAGGACATAACCGGCACCGTTTCTCAGTGGAGAGTCGCATGAGAAACTTCAGCTTGCTTCTAAATGCAGCAGCTGCGTTCTGCTCTGGCATTAGGCATGGCATGGCACCCGTCCTCCCCGACACATACAAGCCTGCATCTAATTTTGAAGAGTTTGGAAGTAATATGTCCTCTAACTGGAATCGTCTTTCCCGGTGGCCACCACAAAAACAAATTACTTTCGGTAGGGTGTTTTTCATCGGGTTTGTATGTGCGGATGTTTTTCTGAGTCGGGGTGGGGGGACACACTTATTTTTTTAAAAAATCATGCTTCTAATCCTTAAAAAGACTAAAATAGTTTCCTCCTTTCATAACCTGTCATCACGCATGTTTTTCTAAAATTAAACACATATGGCTCATGCCAGAGTTACATTATGCACCATATTATGTCATTATCTTTTCAATTTATTACTCCTCAAAATAGAAAAAGATTAGCCCATGTTTCTTAAGTCTGAGTAAACATATGGCCTGAGGATTGCAAATGACATCCTATCTTTAAAAGAAGTTCCAAGACTACACAACACACAATACTGCTTTTGGAACAGCGCGGCGAGGCACGAGGGTTGTGAGATGGAGAACTTGCAGAGCGTGTGTGCGTGTGTGCGCCTGTGTGTGGACATCTTTTTGCTTTCCGGCCATGTCTTTGACGCCGTGAAACATCCCTGCTGGGAGATCGTAAACAGCTCAAAATAAGGACCAAGAAATTCTCCACTCCAGCATTTCCTACGAGGCTACTGCGCTTGGGTCTGGTTTGATTCATAAGGAAAAGGTTCCCAGGCAGCTGGGTGTTTATAAAAGAGTGATCCGTCTCCGCGACTCAGAGGCCTGCTGCCATCCTCCAGCAGGCTCACACACCCCATTCTCCATCTCCCTGGGGACTTATGCCCTCCTTTGAGGCCCTGTGCTTGATCACCGTTCCTTTCTTCCTCCTCAGGGGGAGCTCAGTCAAGCAGGCATGGTGTGGCCCACGGCTGCCCTTCCTGCAACCACCTTGAACATGATCCTGGAGGCTCCTGCAGCCTGTGGCGTAGGCAGAGTCTGAAGCATCTCTTTCTTCAAGGAAGGTTTATACAACGAAGACTTTTAATTTGCCACAGGTAGAAATCTTTGCATACGGCTGCCCAGTGTAAAGGAAATGCTTCAGGAGGTCAAGTCCATTGGATCGTTCAGAAACAAAACACAGTAACTGGGACTCTGCTGCCTTTCTGCTCCCCTTAACTAACCAGCAAGGATGGTTGGGAAAAAATAACTTTTTAAGGAAAGTGAGTTGAAAACCAGCCATTCGGGCTGGCCCAGAGCCCTTACCATGCACACGTTACCACGCACAGGATCTTAAATACGTACTGTGCTGTGAGTGTCCACCAGGAAATTGTGGATTCTAGAAGACTCCTCCTCAGTTAAATGTAACTTGCAATGGGTCAACCGATGATTTGCAATGCAGCTACAAAGCAAAACACAAGAACCAAGTGTCTACCTGGCATAGCGGCACATGGCTATGATCCCAGGCACTCTGGAGAGGCTGAGGCAGGAGGATCCCAAGTTGGAGGCCAGCCTCAGCAACTGAGCAAGACCCTACCTCAAAAAGCAAAAAAGGGCTGAGGTGTGGCTCAGTGGGAGAGTGCCCCCAGGTTCAATTCTCAGTACTGAAACAAGCAACAAAAAAAGAATCGTGCATCTGATAACACTTTCCTGACCAAAGTGGAAGCTGTCAGATGAGACCGTGAATAGTCAGAGCAATATCTGGAGATTATACCCGTCATCCTCCCTATTTGCTCCACATGGATAAACAGAGGCAGGGGGCCAGAGTCTCAGCCACGCCTGGTCATTCCACACAACAGGTGGAGCCTAGTTTCTACTCCTTAGGATGAGACTACAGTACACCAGAAATAAGCCACCAGGTTCACTGCAAAAAAAGACATAGTACAGAGGCCAGCTTGAGGTGTCTGTCCTTGGGCTGTGTCCTCTGTTCTGAATCCTTGCATGCAGAAGTTCCAAGCCTGGGTGGCCTGCTCCTCAGCCTTGTGCTGCCCAGAGTCCATGGCCGTCCAACCAGGAAAGAGTCCGCAACCACAGACTCTCGGGAACCCCTGGCACTTCTTATTCGGGAGCAGGCTCTTGCCTGGGGACCTCCACGCTCCCCACTGTCCTCCAGAACACCCCTCCCTCAGGCACACCAGGGCCTGCTGTCCTCTTCTTCTCCCATGTTCCTAGTCAGAGCAGCCGCTGCCCCTGCTGGCCTGCTGTGCTTCCTCTGCACCGCCCACCGGGGACCCACCACGCCCTGGCCGGCCTCCTCTCAGATGCAGCCTTGCGAGCTCTGGGATGGGTTTGCTCCACTGCTTTCTGCCTGGCACATGAAGCAGCACCCGGAGTGTGGGCAGCTGTCAGGAGGGACTGACGAACAAACGAACACGCCAATGAGCCAGGCGTGGTGGTGAGCGTGCTGCCGAGGGCCACGGGCTGTGAGCTGGCCAGCCTGTCCAGGGCGACAGTTACCGTGAGGCTGCCCAGCTTCGCCTTGAAGACGGGCCTGGCTCTCAGGCTCACCTTGGGAGGAAGACAGCGCGGGCAGTTCTGAAGTCAGCAGTGAGCAGCTTTTCAACAAAATAGAGCAACAGTACCACCCAGGCCAGGCGTGTGACCTCGGGGGTCAGACTGTCCTGCCTGGTTCACGTCGCAGGTCCCGTCCCTAAAAGCAGGGCGGCCTGTGGGTTATTCCACCTCCCAGGTCTCAGGTCCTCGGCCTGTGAAAGACTCGTCCCTCAGAGTCGGGGGACACGTGATAAGGCACTCTGACACGCAGGGATGCTCCTTGGAGGGCACATCACCCGTTATCTTCCATTTCAAAAAAGCACACAATTACAAGAACAGAAAGAGTGCTCTCAGATACTGTTGATCTTAAATTTGTTACCGAATTAATTGCCCACGATTTTGTAAAAATAAAAAGAAGGTACAGGCCTCCCTCAATACCTGTGGGGTGCTGGCTCTGGAACACCTCATAGGTACCAAAATTGTGAATGCTCAAGCTGCTTACAGAAAAGGGTGCAGCGTCTGCACACACTCCAGGTACCTTATACTTTACGTCGCCTTTAGAACACTCCCCTACCCAAAACCACGTAAGCAGTATTCTCCTGCATTATTAAGGGGATAGTGACAGGAAGAAAGTCCGCGCGTGGTAGGTTCACACACATTTCCAATCCGTGGCCAGTGGACACTGGCTATGGAGCCTGGCATATGGACGACAGGCTGCAAAACGTTGGTTTCAAATCTGAGCTTTATACAGTAATTACACATTTCAAGAGGTGTATTATTTTTCTTTCAAAATGTGTGCAATCCTAACAAGTGATAGCGCGCATGACATGGGAGCTGACCTGCCTCACGGATCCGCCCTCTCTGTCCACCCAAGGAGGCGCTTCTGCTTGAGCAGCAAGACTGGCACCTGGCAGGCTTGGAATCTTCCCATGCGCCTGAGTCAACGCCCCTGTGCCCTCCCCAGGGAATGAGCAGACCAGGTCAAACATGGCTCTGATTCATTATTTTTAAATTTCCCCAAACAGATTTTGTGCTTCTGATGTCCCCAAGGCACCTGTATCATGAAGAATCAGGGATCCACCAAAAGCAAGGTTGCTCCAAGATGCTCACCTTCCCAAAGCTGAAAGGCACACCATGGTTTAGTCCTTTACAGAAAAGAAAGCAACAAATGTCTTTTTCCCAGAGCAAACATTTTTGGCTCAACTTTTCTTCAGAAGGGCTCGCACCTGCCTGTTCACTCCCTCTATGCTCACGTGGAAAACCCTGCTTACCGAGCGCGCTTCCACGAGGGGAGCTGGAGAGACCAACCAAGGAGCCTGCGCTCCAGGAGGTGCAGGTGAAAGACAGCACAGAACGAATCTACTCTCAAAGAAAAAAATAAAAAGGGCTAGGGACGTGGCCCAGTGCTTAAGCACCCCCATGCTGGTTCCAGGAATCCCCTACCCCCCAGATACCAAACTCTGTGAATGCCCCAGTCCCGTACATAAAATGGTGTAGCAATGGCACACAATGCAGCTGCTTTATACTTTAAGTCCCATTTGGTCCCCAAGATCAAAAAAAAAACAATCTACCCTCAGAGGGATACAACATTTTTTTAAATCCCATATATGCAGTGTCTGCGGTTACACGTCAAGATTGCCCAACACAAACAATGTCTCGGAACCTGACCCACAGCTCCATTCATGTAGTTTTCAGGTGTGTGTTCTAGTCCCCGCCCCCGCCAGGGACACACCCATCCTGGAATCACTCTCAGGCGGCCGAATGCCTCTGGCCACATTTTCTGACCACTTGATGCTGATAAGTGGCACAGAAGGTCCCCTACCGAGAACAGCCTGTACAAATGGGCATCAACAAACTTCCATCGTCACGAGGGACAGCTCAGCTCCAGCACACCTCTGCCGCTCAGAGCTCTGCTCCTGGGCAGGCCACCAGGGCTCTCTACCAGCCTCCACCTCTGCAGCAACAAGCACTGGTAGGTGGTGAGCAGCAACTCTGTGGGCACCCTCTCTCCTTGCCTCCCACTCCGATATTTGAAAAGACCTCTGTTTCCTGGACAAATCATTCTTTCTCTTCATGGATAATCTACTCAAAATCCTTGGGACCTTCCCCAAGAGGGGCGAGGTGCATGGCTCAGAGGATCAGAGACTCCTGGAATGTGGTCCTCACGCCTGGGCACCCACCCGGGTGCCACTGGGCAAGCTATTCAACAACTCTCAGCCTTGCCTGCAACTCGACGAGGGCTCAAGATCACACTGAACCACCCTTAGCAATCACAGCGCAGGGCTCATGGCAGGGGGGGACACATAAACTTACAGGGCTGAGGGACACATCCTAATCAAAGGGGCCCCTTGCTGCTACTGCCTTGATCTCACTCAAGGCTGACTCCACGTGATGAAGAGCACAGTATTCTGACCAATGCACGCTGGTCATGGGGCTGGACGTGCAGCCAGAGGCAACCACAGATGGGACTCTGGACAGCCTGGACGCCCACTGAAGTGAAGGTTAACCAAGACGGACAAGCTGTTCGTGGCACTTTAAAACGATGTGCCTGAATCCCCTCTTTGTGTAAGGGACCCAGGAGATGCAAAAAGAAACTTGACCTTCACACAGAGGTTGTGGTCCCCGGCCCCACGGGGTTGTCCCTCCATCTCGTGAGTCTCCACTCTACCATTTCACCGGGCACCACTGTAACTCACAGCATACGTCCTTTAAAAACAGCAGCAACAACAAAAGTAGATGGGGGGAATCAATGCATTTGAGGTTGAATATGTTTGTCTAATTAAAAAATATTGTCCTGCTTAATATAGGCTAACCGGCTGCAGAATTTATTTGCCACCTGTGCACATACTTAGTAAGAATAAAAAATAAAAGTAGGAATTGCAATAGTTCCTTTGTCTCCCAGGGTTCAGGAATGAGTGCCCAGGTTCATGAGGAGGGCTCTGTTCTTTTGAAAATATACGGAGGTTAGAGGGAAAAAGCAGACAAATAAGCAAAACCAAGCACCAGGCACCAGCTATTCAGCTAAATGAAAAAATGCCCACCAACACTCAGACCAGGAAGGAGCTGGGGACACAACACAACACCTCCACAGGACACGACGCTGTGCCCACGTTAGGAAGTGTGGTGTGTGCGCCCCACTGACAGCAGGCGAGCCCGGGACACACGAGCACCGTCCGTCCAGCGCTGGTTAAGTGTCTGTCTTCCCATCGCGCCCCGGATCTCCCTGCTGATGTTTTAGGACAAAAACGTCCCAACACCCAGTCGCGCCTCTCCCACGCCCCACCCTGACATGCCACCAGCTCACACTGTGCCTGCCGCATGGCTCTCCATCTACTCTGGGTTTTGATGAACCTAAGAGCAGGTTCCACGACATATTTTTAAAGGGAAAAGGCACACTACCAAACAGCAAGAACAGCATGACCTCACTTATAAAAATACATACGGGTGTGTGTGCTCAGATGCCTACGAAAAACAATGGAAGGAAATGCCACAAAACACTGCTAGAAACGACTTCTATATCTTTCCTCCCTCATTACCTATATACATTTTTTTGCTTTTCATTTTTTTGACCAATAAGGGAAAGAAACCAGCAAATACGAGGAAGAATTCGCAGCAGGTAGGAAGGGTGTGGGACAGAAGGACACACTGGCCGCCATCAGCACCTTCCTCCCGGCTGGCAGCTCTGTGCAGAGCCAGGCTGCACCCGCTCCTGGGAGCCTAGGTCACCAAGGGCACAGAAAGCAGCAGACAGCAGCCCAGTGCTCAGTCCAGCTGGCCCCACACCATGGAGCACCAGCTTAAGGACCTTCAGATGGAGCTCTCTCACACTTCCCAGGGGCCTCGCTGGGGCTGTCAGGGGAACACGGGGGATTTCCCGTTTCCAGGCTGTTCGGCCCATCATAGACAACCCGCCGCGCCAGGTTTCCAGGGCACATGCAAAGCCATCCACCGTCCTGCGTGTCCACACCTGGCCCAGGGCCTTCCTCCACAAGCCCCAGCCCCAGCCCTCAGCTCAGGAGTCAGCAAACCCCAGGCCAGAGGGGCTGCCAGGTCAGGAGTGCCATCCCCACACCCTGCAGCCCAGGTAGCCTGTGTTCCCCCTGCCCACCAACACACCGTCACTGCCAACCCGAGGACTCACTGGGAGGGGCTCAGGTGTCGCGTCCAATCACTTAAAATGGAAGGAAGTGCCTCTGCTCTGAGAAACATGCAGAAGCAATCCTTAGAACCTTCCAGGTGCTGCTTCCCCTGTGGTTGCAGCTGGGGCACAGAAGCAGCAGAAAGAACAAGAGCCCTTGCCTCCAGGGACCTGCCACTGAACTCCGCCTGTCCAGAGCACATGTGCCCCCAGTGATGCCCCAGGACAGTCAGAGCGGCCACTTAAGGACGATCCCTCGCATCACTGCAGGTGGACCACCAGCCTCTCAGAGCTCCAGGCTTGGTCTTCAGACCCCGTGTCGGCCTGTGTGGGCAAGAAACTGCCACGTTCTCCTGCAAAACGCTAGATTTTCCTGGTGCTCTGTTACTGTTGCTCACTTTAAAAAATAAAATAAGATGGCATGCACAGTCTCCTGCAGGCACTTCTTGTGAGAGCTGCAGGTTCCTGGGACCATGGCCTAGAGTTCTCAGTGTCTCAAGAGGCACCCGAGTCCGAAGCATGCCTGCAGGTTGCTGGTGTGCTCTGTGGAAGGAACAGGACCTGCCTGCACCACGGCTCCCAGACGGTCTCAGTAGGAACACCAAGCACAGCCCAGGTGGGTTTGTCCAGAAGATCCCTGATCTCCTCCTAGACCACCTCCTTCGAGTTCCCAGAAAGAATCCTGGAAACGAGGATCTCAGTGATACTTTTCAAAGCAAAACAGAGCCGGGTATGGTAGGGCAAGCCTGTAATCCCAGCAGCTCCGGAAGCTGAGGCAGGATGATCACAAGTTCAAGGCCAGCCTCAGTCACATTTAGCAAGGCCCTAAGGAACTTAAGGAGATCCTGTCTTAAAAATAAAAAAATAAAATGGGCTGGGGATGTGACTCAGTCGTTAGGCACCCCTGGGTTCAATCCCAGTACAGAGGGGGCAGGGGAGAAAATTTGAAAATAAAAACAAAACAGAAACACCTTGGCTAATACCTATCAACACAATCATAATTGTTCAACTTACATCTTTATATGTTCATAATTTTTACTTCTGTTGATAACAAAAAGAAGTTCCAAGCATTGAAGAGGCCACATAGGCTTTATAAGATGTGGATGTAACAACATGTTTTTGAACTCGGGCCTTTGATGTGAGAGCCAATATTTGTGTAAATAAACCCCTGAATGCCAGAGCCAGAAGGGAACTTGGAGATCACAACATCTCACTCTCCATCTTGCAAGAAGGCGAGGCTGAGATGACCAAGGCTGAGGTGGAAGTGGCTTATGCAGGGTCCCCGGGACACAGATGGCCCCAAATCGCCAAGCAGACAGGGACAGGAAAGCAAGGGTACTGTTAGGAAGTCTGAGGGTGCCCTCAGCACGACTTGGGAATTAGAGGGTTTTGTTTCTTCCATGAAAAGTTTTAGCATCTAACATTTGGATCTTTGGCCATAAAACAGTCAAGCCCACAGTCTGCCCTCAGCACCACAAAACACAGAGTCATGCCTCAGAACAGCAGCGCTTTCCCATGAAGAAAACTTTAGAAAACTATTAACGCAGACCACTTAAAGATTGATACTGTGGTCCTAAGTCAGCCATTTGGCTTGGCTGTAAAACAAGACGGTGGGGGGCTCCAAAGAACAGAGCTGACAGCCCCCACATCTCTCCCTGTAGCAGCCACAGGAATACAATTGCCACTGGGGAAGAAATATTTTTCAAAGTATTTTCTCTCCAGCATTGTACTTAAAAAACCGCACACAAGAGTAGAGCAACAGTTACACTGTTGCCTTTTAGAGCTGGTGAGAAGACATACATCCATCAAAATAGAAACAAACTTATAAACTACATATCCCAAAAGCAAGCCACATGGGCTGGAGGAAACACAAGAGGATGCTGGCAGTCTCGACATCACCTGAGAAGGTGATAACCCAGTTGAGGGCCAAAGGAAGGAGAGAATGCTGTGCAGGGGGGAGAGAGGAACAACCCTGGCAAAAGGAACGGCATGTGCAAAGGCCCTGAGACACCAGAAGCAGAGGGGCAACTGCGGCAGAGAAAAGGAAGGGTGTAGCGCAGGACAAAAAGCAGAACCCACGCCGGGAAGGCTGTGCTGAGCCTGGTACAGAATCCCAATCCCGTCTTAATCACCAGGTTGGGATGAGGCCAGTGAAGGGACCTCAGACTGATGAGCAGGTGGGTGAGACATGCTCACATTTGCATTTTGAAAAGATCACTCAGGCTGCCGAATGCAGGGCAGACTGGAGAGGAGCCAGAGAGTCTGTAATAAAGAAGAAGTCCAACCTAATTCACTGGATTCCTGTTACAGCAAAAACTAAAGGAGGTGCACCCGAGGCACGCATTGCAGAGCTGCAAACGCACCTCGGACACGGTGGGGCCGGGCGGGGGAAGAGACTGCGCAGCCCAGGGGCACAGACTCCCTGCATCCTCGGGACGTGGCACAGCGGGGTCCTAGTCAACATCCTGAGCCCCAGCCTCGCCCACCGTGGAATTTACAGATGGTTTATTCCGGCATCTGTTTCCCATTGGCCAGATTCCATCCTTATTGATTTTAGACTTCCAATTATCTCTGTATTTGAGCTCGTGGGCAAAGACGCGTAAGACCCGGCACCAAAACCCAGACCACGGACCTTCCAAGCTGTCCTAAAAGCGAGTGCTGTGCTCCTGGACCTTTGTCTTGAGCAGATGCTGGGGTGGCAGAGGGAACCAGGGGGACCATCAACAAGAGATTTTAATACCACTGCTTATCTTTCTGAAAACCACAGGGAGCCTCCTGTGATTCCCCCCCCCCCCCACATCTAAGACAATCTCAAACTATTGTTTCCAGATTTAAGGAGACAAAAAAGTGGGGGTCTTCAGGGAGGAGGAGGAGGAGGGAGCTGAATTTCTTTTTTAATCAAAGGGAGGGGAAACAGTTAATTCATCGTTTCATTTTTCTCTGCAGAGAAAATGAGGACAGGCTTCTTTGCTGGCCCTGGACGAGCACAAGTTTGGACAGAGCTGAGGCTGTTGGGTTTAATTTGGCCAAATAAAGGAACTCTCAACCCAGTGAGCATTTGGTCTGCAGAGCTGATCCCTCCCCAGTACAGATCGAGGACACCAGCAGTACTGTTTAGAAAAACTGGCAATGCTGTTTAGACAAACACCCCCGAGAAGACAGACTGTGGATAGGAAACGTGGTCTGCTGTTATCCTAGACCCCCCCTTCCCTTCCCTCTTGAGTGCTTTTCATGTAATTTCTACTCACGAAGTTGCCAGTGTTAATTTCTACAGGCCAAATCCGGCTGGTGCTCCTTGCCAACTCTACAGTCATGTTCTGTGTGCTTGCGGGGGGTGTGTGCGCACTTCCACAGAACGGCACCTACAGCCAAAGGGGTTTGTGTGACCACAGACTTGAGAAGCGTGTGGGTAGCCGCACACTCGGGTGTCTCTAATGAGCAACGCTGTGTCCATTAGCCAAAGTGCTGCGCCCCTGTGAGCTGGTACATGCTCACCTTGACGCACAGGTCCCCACTGGACCTTGACGAGGGTGTGACGGATCGGCCACAGAGAGGGGATTTGCATTTTCTCCTGCACTGGAAAACAGAACCCAATACAGCAAGGTCTGTGGAGAGATTTTCTGGAATTTCCCTGCTAGGCTCCGTCAAGTCCACACACTGTTCATTTTCAAGAGTTGCAATCAAGCGTCAACAGTGAAAACCATCATGGGCCTCCTTCTCCTTCCTAATAGGCACTAATTCCATGCCACTTCTTCTATTATTCTCTTTTGGGGAGGGGGCAGGGAGAGGCTAGGTATTGAACCCATGGGTGCTTAACCACTGAGCAACATCTTAGCCCTTTTTTATTTTTTATTTTGAGACAGGGTCTCACTAAGTTGCTGAGGCTGTCCTCAAACTTGCAACCCTCCTGCCTCAGCCTCCCAAATTGCTGGGCTTACAGGCTACATCACTGCACCCAGCTCTATTATTCTTGGGAATTGAGAAGACAGACAGACCTTCACCTCCACTCAGAGGAGGTAATAGAGAAAGAAATCAGTAACTGTTCAAACCACAGTGTTTTATCACACCCCATCAGATCCAAATACTGCTGTCAAGTACCAACAATCCAGAGGGAAGATATGAACTCCAAACCAGAAGATTAATCTGAGGCAACCACAATCTTAATTATGTTCTCCAACCACCCGCTTGAGGCAGGTATACCACAAGAAAGACAAAGAAACCATGTGCTCCATCGGCCACCGCTATTTTCAAAGGGTTCGACATCTAAGAATGGGAGAATCCAAAGCCAGTGACGGGGAGCGGAGAGGAAGCGAGAGCCCAGCAGTATCAAAGTGGACGCTGAAGGAGGCTGCAGACCGGGCAGAGCTGGCAGCCCCACTCCCCGCGCGCACGACGCCGGCTCCTGATGTGCGGGGCAGAAGCTGGGTCTCCAGGAGCAATGTGACTCTAACCTGCTGGGCACAGAGGCGAGGCCCGCAGAGCCTGATGCTTCGTTGGTCACGTCATCGGCAGCCCGCTTGGAGGTTTCTGGCCTAACTCCGGTTCCCTGCAAGCACGGGGAGGCCCACGCGGTGGCTGTAGGTGGCAGATGGATGGGACGCCTACACACGAGCAGGTGCCAGCGCTTTTGAGAGCTGGGTGTGTATTCCGACCCGGCGACTCCTGGGTCTACCTCACGCGCTTCCCGTGTGGTCACATCTATACCTTCCTGGAAGACGTTAAGTGCAAATCACGAAGGTTCAAAAGCAACGCACAGAAACGCCCTGAGGAACGTTCCAGCCCCACTGTGCCCAGACACGGCACCGGGGAGGAGGTGGAATCCCACGGCGACCTCGGCGGCTCAGACACGGAAGGCGGGGAAGCAGACGGGAGAAAATACAGGGAAAGAGGAGGAAGGACCTGTGACGGCATGGATGCCGCAGCTGACACTTCAGGTCCCCGGCGCCAACGTCCTCACCTGTGAAATGTGTCAGTCGCAAATCGCCTGTCATGGGACCCTCCAGATCACAGCAATGAACTACAACCCATATGAAAACACACCGGCACACGGCACCCAGCAGACTCCCCGAACACACTGCGCGGCCCGCACGGCTACACACAAAGACCACACGTCCCCAAGGTGGTGGCTGCCCAGGGAAGTGGACAGGAGCAAAGGCCACCAGGAAGACAGTGACTTCCTGCCAAGGACCTTGTTCTCACTGGCTCTCCTAACCACACTCTGGGGAGCCCAGGCACCAGGCACACCAGTCTCCTGCGCCCCTCGCCAGCCTCCAGGGACACACTCACAGGCCCCGTCCCAGCACACCCCCAGATCAGAAGGCCCACACCCCGAGACGTAGTCAGTCAGCAAGGAGCAGGCGCACACAGGCGACCTCGGCAGCCACTCCACAGTCAATGTTTCCTGAGGAGGAGAGCGGGGCCGGCCTGTTCTATGGGAAGAAATCGGGAAAGAATGAGCAGGATTGCGGGTGGGACTGCAAACTGGTGCAGCCGCCTGGGAAGCAGGGTGGAGATTCCTCAGAAAACCTGAAATGGAACCACTATTCGACCCAGGTATCCCGTTCCTAGGTCTATACTCAGAGGACTTAGAATCAGCAGTCTATAGAGACACAGCCACATCAATGTTCACAGTCACTCAATTCACAATAGCTAAGCCTAGGTGCCCTTCTACAGATGAATGGATAAAAGAAAATGTGGCACATATACACAATGAAATATTACTTGGCCATAAAGAAGAATGAAGTTATGGCATTTGCCAGTAAATGGATGGACATGGGGACTATCAGACTACGTGAAATGAGCCAATCCCACAAAACCAAACGCCGAATGTTCTCTCGGATATGCAGATGCTAACATACGATGGGGGGGGGGGGGGTTAGAAGTTCCTGAATTAGACAAAGGGGAATGAAGGGGTGTGGGAATAGGAAAGAGTAGGATTAATGGGACAGAACTTTCCTACGTTCACGTGAATACGTGACCAGCGCAACTCCTCATCACGTACCAACACAAGACTGGGATCCTAAGTTATACTCCATGCATGTAAAACACGTCAAAATACATTCTACTAGCTGGGCGCGGTGGCGCACGCCTGTAATCCCAGCACTTAGGGAGGCTGAGACAGGAGAATCGCGAGTTCAAAGCCAGCCTCAGCAAAGGCGAGGCACAAAGCAGTGAGACCCTGTCTCCACATAAAACACAAAATAGGGCTGAGGAGGTGGCTCAGTGGTCGCGTGCCCCTGAGTTCAAGCCCTGGTACCAAAACAAACAAACAAACAAAAGTTCTACTGTCATGCATATCTAAAAAGAACAAATTAAAAATTAAAAACAAAAAAACCAGAATGAGCAAACGAAGAAACTATGGAAGAAAGTGAATGAATGTTGCCGTCTTCCATTCTGACACCACGATAAAAACGTCAAACACATCAGAGGCGAACTTAGCTATGTAACACGCCATCCCTACCCTCAAGTAAACCGATGCCATGTTCACAATATCAGAAATAAAAGAACAAAGCTCTACGCATGGTTTCAATATTTCCTCTGAGCTAGGGCAATCTAGTTATCTTTTCATTCAATAAAGCAACCAAAATTGTGTGTTTCCTAAATAATCTACAGTTTATACACCTTGACACTTTTTCAAAGAAGCATAATTATTTGAGGGCCAGCTCCCCAAATGCATGACAATAAATTACAGTCCGTCCTGTGTTAGGATAACCACAATACTCAAACATCTGTCATCAGGCAGCTCTGGAAAGAGACACCTGCGCAATGATGGTCTGCACTGGAACCAAGAGACCACTGGTCCTGAGATCTGCTGCCCAGAGGGAGGCCGGCTCCACTCTGCCTCCATCCCAGTGGGATGATGTCACCAAGCCAGTGCCCAAAGCCTTCTCTTGGAACGGCAGACTCCTGAAACCACCCCACCTACCCTGCCAACGTCCCGCCCATGAGGAGCACCCGGCTGCTCTGAAGTGCTGACGGAGCACCTCTTCTGAACAGCTCAGCCACAATCCCGTCCACTCTTGATGTGGCCTCAGCTTCCAATTTCGCCATTTCAGGAGACACTTGTCTTTTGACATTTTCAAACAACCCAGCCGGACTTTTTGAGGCAGTTCCCAAGCAAGCCGGGGACTGAGCAATCTCCTGCTTTCAGGCCTTTCAACATCTTAATGGGAACACAGAACAGGCAGCGTTAACTCTCCCTGGTTTCAGCCACACTTCAGACTTTCTAACACAAGGACCACCACGCGCAAAGGAGGTCGGTCCCCCAGGGGGTGGCAAGGCCCCTGCCTCAGGAGACAGAAGCCTGCACCAGCTAGGGCGTGAACACAAACTTCCCACCAACGACCTCCCCCTTGCTATTCGATTCTGTGAGATGAAATAGAATCTGGACTGTTCTGGGGCTTCTCAAACCTAGGAATCACCTGGTGATCCTGCTAAGAGATGGATCCAATATGGCGGGCTGGGGCGACCAGGCTTCCTCCTCACCAGCACCTGGTGATGGTGGTGCTGCTGCTGGGCCCGGGAGCACACTGTGAGCTCAGGGCAAGGGGCTCTCCCTGCTTCTCTCTCAGCCTCCCAGCGAGGTCAGCAGAGCCCACAGCTGCAGACAGGTTTTCACCTGAGCAAGACTGAAAACCTATTTGGAATGAATCTGAAGTGTGGAAAAATAATCGAAAAGAAAACCATAAGGAAAAATCGCCCACGCTGCAACAAGCCCCGACCATTAGAGGTGGAAGTAACTAATTGATACTGCTACTGAGCTTCCATGCTTCTGGAAGAATCTAGTGGCCAAACTTTACTGGAGAAAAAAACTAAATTTAAAGGGTGACTGTCCCCTCTCTTGGCTGTGCAAGTCTTGAGATAATTATGTCACCCTTCTTGCAGCACAAGTTACTATAAACCACGGGCAGACATGCACACATGTACGTGTGTACACACACACACATACGTGTACACACACACACACTCTTTCCTTTCATATGGGGGGATAAAAACGCAAACCAGAACTCCAAGAAAAGCCCCGGAGCCTCAAGTAAGGCAACACCTCTGGATCCCCCAGAGAAAACTAAAAGCTACTCGAGAGTAAGAGAAGTCCTACCCACACCCCAGCACCCAGCCCTAGGATCAGAGGCCTTGGACTCCCCCATTCCAACAAGTGACCCAGGGATGTTAAGAGGTCAAGACCTCTGAGTGGGCACATTTCCAACACCTCCCAGCTTCTGGACAGTCTCCTGTCCCCAAAGCTGTGTGAATGCACATATCACCAGGAGGCCTTGCCTCCCCTGGGGCATTCGCCCATTTTGCAGATGAGCAAGCAGAGAGGCGCAGAGTCCTTGCCCCTGACACACTCATCACAGCAAGTCTAAGCGCGCCTTCAGCAAGGAGGCAGCAGCTCCTGGCTCCCAGTCCCAAGATGGACGCAGCCACTGGGAACATGCCAGTCACACAGGCCCGCGGGGGTGCTCCTCTGGCAAAGCCAGGCACATCATGGACCAGGGCCAAGGAAAAGCACATCACTTCTAACGGTGTGCCCTCTGTCTGCCCCGCACGCTGCTCCACTTTATAGGACATCCGGATGAGACTGGTTTCTGCTAACAAAGAGAGCACCCTCGCTGTTGAGCATGCTCAGACACATTTCTGGGGTGGATAGGAAGACCTGTGAAAAGCCGGGCGGGGGGACCAGGGCTGAAGCCCACAGCATGAGGGCTGGCCGGTGCCTGTGTTACAGGCATCACAAGGGGCCGAGCACCGCCCACCTAGCCCTGTCCAGTGCTCGTCCCTTCCCACAGGTGGCCTGGCTGAGCCAGGGGCACCCTTAGGTGCCATTGGTCAGCCCATCGCAGGCCACGTGGTTCTATACACGGCTCCGTGGGTGTCGGGTGCCCCGCACTCGTGAGCACCGGCAGGGCGCTGCCCAAGAACCAGGCCTGGCTGCTAAATTCCTATTAGCTTCCAAGATGGGCGAAACGTTTTTAAAAATCTCATAAAATTCCATAGTCCACTTTCCCTCTGATTTCCTACACCTCTGGGAGGGCCACCAAAATAACCCTAGTGTCACTGCTGAGCTGGGGACCTGGAACTCGAGGTTGAGCAATCAATGCTCACATGGTAGTGCTCCCTGCTGTCAGCCAGAAGTGGAGGACACGTAGCCCTGTCCTTCGAGAAAGCCACGGTCCAGTGGGAAGAACCATCACTCCCCTGACATGGCCTCGGGCGTGCCGGGGCAGGAACTGCGAGCGAGGGCGCAGGACCCTCTGACTGTGTGAGCACAAACTGGAAATCTACTTAGAAATGGCAGGTGTGAACCTACAAGGTGTCCTCGATTTACTGTTCTCTACACAGGCTGTGGTTTCAAACTCTGTTCCAAGGGGCCAGCGTGGGGCAGGAGGCGGGGAGAGAGACCAACTGCTGAGGCTGGAAGGGCCTCGGCTTCCTGGTGCACAACCGTCTCCTGGGCTCCTTGCAGAGTCTCTGGCAATGTAAGTGCTTAATAAGAATCTGCGGAATAAAAACACAAGGAGCAGCTTTGAATTCACACCCTTCGTCAGCCCTAAAACTCAACTGTTGTTTATTTTAAATGTGGGGGGGCTCCAAGGAAGATTTCATGTGGGCAAGGCGGCCAAACCACTATTAAAAAAAAAAAAAAAGAACTAAAAAAAGACATGAGATTTATGAGTATCTCTACATTGGCTCTCATTTTTTGCTCTACCAAGACATTCATCCAATATGAAGGGCCATTAAATTGGGATTATTCAAACTCCAGCAAACTTCCAAGATCCTGACCACGCACAACCATCCACGTATTGCAGAACCACATCAATCAATAGCATGGTCTACTCAACGCCACAGCCAAGGGCCAGCTGGGTCTGCCCAGCACTGGAGAAACCTGAGCAGAAATTCAGCACTTGAGCCACGGAGCAGGCCAGCTCTGGTCCCAGGGAGCAGAGGCGAGGATGCTCACTAACACCAGCACCACTTGACGGAGCTGGAAAACAGGGGCAGAGCCCAGGGTGGAGAAGGGTCTGCCTGGGAAAGGGGGCGACATCAGCATATCCTAATTCTCAGCTAAACGTGAGCGATTTTCCTGATCACATCTGCAGCATCAATAAATAACTCACCAAATAATCTGTCAACTCCTGCAAGATGGGAGTCCCTCCTTCTCAAGATGTCAGGACGGGAGATGGAAGCACACAGTGAACCCCAACATCCCACTCCTTTCCCACCCATGGTCCGGGCACCCCTGCCCCCTTCACTCTGGGAGAAAGAACTCAGGCGAGATTCATTCGATAAATTCACTGTGAGGCCCAGAGAAGTGTTATCTGGAAAGACCAACGTGGAATCATGGCCAGGCTCCGTAAGGAAACTGCAGCTGAGCCAGCAAAGACCGTGGGGCATGAGGAGGAACGTGAGCACAGCCAGGCGCGGGGGCGCAGGTTTGCGACCTGGGTTCAGACAGCAGGGTCTCGAGCTCAGGGCCAGCCAGCGCAA